>CM075018.1:18726324-18741113 GCA_037576675.1 Pangasius sanitwongsei
CAGTAAATCTATACTGCTATACAAGCAGCACATTGACTACTCTAAAGTATATACAATTTTCATTTCTATAGTTTTATCCCTTGAGAACATATAATAAAATGGTTGCTGAAATGTGAGGGGTGTACTCACTTTTGTGAGATACTGTATATATATTCCATGAAATATGTGGATAAGATCTGTACACTCTATTTCTGCAGAAATACATACTTGGAATCTCTTGTGTAAACTACAAACTGTTCCAAGGTTTGGTTTTGTGATTCAAATATGGATTAAAAGAGAAAGCAAAGAAGTCAAGATTTACTGTTTGGGAGAGAAGCCGAGAACACACTGAGCACCAAGCTACTCTACTTCCTCTCCATATCCCCTCATTTTAAATACCACACTGTAGATAGCAGCAAGATGATAAATCAAAATGATGTACGACCAAATAAGCATAGCACGTAGATGCTGATCTCTAACAGGCAGACGCAGTTAAGAGTGAGCCGAGAGATTCCTCATAGGGACTAGCAGTAAATTAAGCCTCTCTTCACTCTCACCCAGATCAGGACATAATGTACACACAGGGGGCAGGAGAGAGGAAGTGAGTGAGAGTGAGAGTGAAAGAGGGGTACGTTACTTGGCATGTGCCGCATGCAGCACAAAATGGACCTAGCTTTGATCTTGAAGGCTTTCTCCCCCTCCTTCAGGCCCTCATTCACAAGATGCACCACATCGTCTGGTGTCACGTCACCTCTGGCAAGAGGAATACAGGACAAAGGCAAGGTCAAAAAATAAATCGAAATGTAATTTTGATTAATTAAGATAAATTAAGATATGATTCTTCTACGGATGCCTCACTCTTTGTTGTTCCAATGTATCGGCTCCACGTTGCAGTTGGCCATTAAGTGCGGGCTGTACCTCACCTCCACGTAAATCACGCCTTCTTTAGCTTTGGTCTCCACAAACTCATAGGCAATTCTTTTAATGGCCTCTCTGTCCCCTCTACAGCCACAACATGAAGCAGGTAATTAGCACAACAAACCAAAAAAACCTCTATATTGCTGTTTTATATTTTTCACGAGTGTAACAAACTGAAACAGCAGTGTTAAATATATAACCAGTTCTTGCTTTGTTTTGCTGTAAATATGCAGCAGATATGTTTTTTAGTCCTTGTCATATTCCCACCTGTGTACATACACCTACCTTCCCACCGTCAGGGGAACTCCCAAGCATGTGAAGGGCTTCTGGGACTATTTTCATAAATAGTATTCATACTGCTAATTTGGTTTCAGCCCAATATTATTATGCAACGTACTGTGTGATATAAAATCTAAGCTGAGGTTTTAACTATTCACAGCAATGTCTGACCCCTCAATATCTTGTCATAGTTATCATTATACAGCAGTAAGTTCTGGGGTTGATCCTTGGTTCAAAACCATTACTACAGTGGTGTTAGGGACATCGTCGGAGGACATGGCAAACGAGCATTTTCTGGAATATAATTTTTACTTTAAAATATGAAAGCTCATCAGATGAAGAAGGGACACCATTTTTTACCAGAAGCACCTTTAACAGGAATGTACAAATCAATGTGAGATAGCTAGCCAGCTAGCTGACGTGCTATAAGATGAGTGTGGCTTCATCGGGATCTATTCCCGCTATCAGAGCAAAAATAAACAGAACATTTTGCCATATTGTGTCCAAATTTTTACTTTGATGTTCATTTCTTGTTTATAGAACTGTTGTATAAAACAACATCGCACTCGCAATCATGTTCGGCTGTGACTCGGCCTTAGCTAATCACAGCCGTGCCTATATTCAGAACAACCACACTCTTGCTCATGCTATGTTGCTTAATTAAAGAGTAGTTCAAGCAGGCAAGCAGGATGTGAGATTTTCAGAAAATAAGTACATCCTGGAATCATGAAGCCACAGCTTTCAAAACAGCAAGTAGCAGACCTCTGACCTAGTTACTTTTTTTACCAACTGATACAAACTTCCTTACACTGGTAGGCACTTGACACAAACAATGTCACACACAGGTGAAAGCACAAGCAAACGGCTGGTGTGGGCACAGGCTTTCATTCCAACCAAGCAGAAGCCACACCTGAACTATCTACTTAAAATCAAGCTCAACTGACTCAAACAGGTGGAATCTGTTTTAGCCCTTCGTAGATAAGGTTGGACACCCCTGTTCTAGTGCTCAGAACTAAAGCAAAATAAAGAAAGAAGGAAGTCCAGCATGAGCCAAATCAACCGATATGTTTCCCATGCTTGGATTTTTCCATGGTGCCACTGAAAACATTCTTTCAGAATTACTGCATTTTGGAAAAGAAAATAAAACTGTTGAATTTCCTCATGACAAAACAAATCCACATGGTATGTGTTTGATGTTTCATGGCTCTGGCTAGAACATGCTTTGTTATTTCAAGTAGATCCACAGAATGTGAAGCGTGAAGAGCAAAATATGGGACTTTAGAACAAACCTAGGTTGTAGTAGGGTTTCAGAGTATTGCTAGAATCTGCACTGACTTTGTCTTTTTTCCTATGAAAATCATTTATGCTAATGCTTTGTGTAAAATAAGCACATATTGGCATATGGCACCTCAACCATAATCATATTTCACACTGCACCATCATTTCCTTTATATTCTTGCCTAGGCAAAGATTATGTTACATATCAACCACAGTGGTAAAAAACCAGCAGTCTGCCTACCCCCTGGCAGACAGTAATGTAATGGACACCACACTGTCCATCTGCATATTAACCCTAAGTGCAGACGCTCTCTTTAAAAATCGATTTTGCTATGTTTCAGCTAAGGTAATACTTACGCGATGACATGCATGTACTGACTAAACTTGTCCAAGAATTCGGTGAGTGTTCCCGGCTTATCCATTGTGCACAGGCTGGTCATCTCGGACACTGTGGCTGCAGGGAGGGTAATACCTTGCCTCCTGAAACACAGTCAGAGGAAGATTAATGTGATCACACACACTCCCATGCAAGAGTAAGTAATAACATGCTAATTACTTTCATGGAGGTCTCGTAACTTATTTTCCTAACACCTCAGGGGTGTAAAACTAAGTCCATGTGAATTTTCGCTAGGCTCCATGTGACATTTTATTTACAGTAGCTCAATAGATCAATAACACACCAATAACACAGTGATCACCTACATTCACACAGCAGTATCCATGGCCTATTAAAGCAATTCTTAGTTTGTTCTTTTGTTAGTTTTGTGTGGTTGTCTTTGGTAACCTATCAGTTTTTCTGAAAATACACAAATGCCAGACCATTCAGGTTCTGCCAATAACAAAACCTGTGCCTGGTTAGCCCACACATGTGACACCTTTTACAGGAAGAGGATGACTCACATCTGCTATTTGATAGGTTACAAAAGTGATTCCATCTCAGTGGGATTCTGCTAAAATAAAGGTGAAATTAAGAACTGACTCTGCTGGATGATGGTATATAGATAAGAGTAACCAACTCCAACGCCTTTGTTGTTGTCTTGGGGTTCAGTTGAACATTTCAGACCAAAGTATGTTTATCCATGGGAGTTCATGTATGCCTCTTTCCTACACAATACAGTATGTGTGTTAATATTTGCATACATATGTTTGTACGGATGCTTGTGGTCCCTTCAGTTGTTTGGAAATTGCTCCTAAGGAGGAACTGAACTTGTCGAGGTCCACAGTTCTTTTTCTGAGGTACTGGATGAGTTGCTTGGCTATCAAGGGCAAAAAGGCACTGGCAGTTAAATGCAGCCATAGGTCCTAATTAACTCCTAATTATGACAATTGGCCAATCAGAAGCATCTAAAAGTCATGACATCAGTTTCTGAAATTCTGAAATCCTCTTCCAGACTGTTTAAAGAGACAGTCACCTTGGTGTATGTAAACTTTTGACCAACTGAAATTTTTATCTAGTGAATTAAAGCTGAAATAAATGTGACTCTAATTGATTGTTTTAAAATGACCTCTGATATGAACAAAGAAGATGCCCTAGTTGACTTGCAAAAAGAAATGTATGGTAACATGTATGGAGTTGTGGAGAAACTGAAACTGAATATCTTTAGCCTTTAAAAGTTTGGCCTGTATAATGTTGTGGAACAAGTTTTTTCTCTCTCACACTCACTCATCAATGACGCATAGAAGCAACATCTGAATTTAAGCCTTTTGGAGATACACACATTCCTGTTGTGTAGCCAGTTAATGGATGAATAATCCAGTTTTCAAACTGCCGCATCAATCAGAAGCCGAAGATGCTGGCTGAGGATGTGTACCGTAATAGCTCTAAGTGCAGTGGGCTTGTTTTATGGTTTCATTATCCTAGAAGTTTGTGTTTTTGGGCTGTTTATTTCAGTTTGAACAATCATATCAATTTAACTTAAGTTGTTAATTTATGGTCCATTGTTGACCATATAAAATTATATCAGCTAATATACTTTGGTTATTTATAATTGATAATGGACCATATCAATTACTTATAATTAATTTTCCTAGCATTACATGTGTATGCCCTTTTAACTTTGTATGTATTTCTTTAAAGTTATACAGTGAGTTATAAAGCAATATTCAATTTAATCAGATCGGGAGAAATCTTATGATAAATAACTTTATTATTTAGACTGAGGCCAATCTTAATTCCTGTCCATCAAATGATCTAGTTTAATGTGTCTTTGCTTTTTTTATATATATGTAGAAAAAGAAAACAGTATTAACAGCAATAAAATTTGCTCTTACTCGGCCACATCAAGTATGGTCTCGATCCGGATGGCACCATCAAGATGTACATGCAGTTCAACCTGTAGGTCAATAAGCATGACATATATATTCATTATACATATTGTTATTAGCCATTTCAATCTACCAAACAAAGACAAATAGAAGGTGCAATATATGTTTGATTGAGTCTACAAGTATGCATCAGGACTGGGATCCCGTGGGATGCAAAAAAAAAAAAAAAGTCATGAAAATGGGAGTGTTTTTTTTTTTTTTTTTTCTTTCAGGCAGGCTTGAGAAAGCAGCCAGATATGAAGCTCACTGGAAAGAAAATACCAGTGTTCATTCATCATTTATTTATCCTTAGTAACTGCCTGGTCTGTGTTGTGGCAGTTTAAATGAAATTGAAAATTTTGGGAAACAGAACCAGCTAAATGTGTTTAAAAATATCTTAGGCAGGTACAAATAAAAATAATTGTTTTACTGCACAAACAGTATAAAAACACAGTCCTGTGCACATATGAGTCGAGACCAAAGAAAGAAAGCAAGAAGGAAAGAAAGAAAGAAATGATTTTTTGAAATGGTGGTTTGATGGTTTAGAAATGATTTTTGTTCTTCATCAAAAACATTATGCTGGGAAGTCATTTTAGTATTGTTCAATTTTTATTAAAACTCAAATTTTGATTCTCAGAAGGATACAACTGTTGATTCAAGTCAATGTATATTACAGATGTCTTACAGATTCAGTTTCTCTTTGTGATAGTAAGCGTAGCTTATCCAAAGTCTGCTCTTGTACATGCAGAGTCAAAGCTTTTGCACTTTTACCTTACATTATGCAGTCAGCAGAAATGGTAGCTCACCAGAAAATGTCCTGTGCTAGTGCTAGTATGCTTGTGAGTTTACATCCAAGGCCTGCCAGGTTTCCACTGTCAGGCCCTTATGAAAGGGTCTTAAATCTGGACTGGCCTGCTTTATTGCCATGTTTCACAATACAGAAACTATGATCCCCTACACAGCAGCAGCAAAAGTAGGTATGTTATGCTGTAATATTGACAGGAACGCTGTAAAGAGAGGAATGATTCCTGTGTAGGCAGGGGTCACAAGCAGAATAAAAACTGTGTGGGCAGGGGACATGTAATAATAATAACCCATCAGGAGGGCCAAAGTTCAGTATCAGGGCTAGTACTGGACTGGAAATAGGGATGGAACCAATATACAACCAAAACACATGTACATTGTTGGGACTGAACAAATACAAATATAGAAAAGAATAGGAGGCTCTCTACTGTTGCTCACTGTTAAAGGGCTTCTAGTTGCTTCAGGACAGGAATCCGACGGAACACAACAAAAAAGTTGCAAGAGTTGGAGGTTTTTACTTTCATGTGGAAGTGAGCGAGTGCTTAGATATGAAGTTTGGGGAACAACTTCACTCAGAGACGCATTTACAGCATTTATTATTACATGCTGACAGTGCTGTTATTCCTACCTCTGGGTTTTTCCAGTGTTTAAGGCGGCATAATGGTAAGGTTTATGTAAGCAATAATCACTTGAGCAAGAGTGTTATAGCCATAGCTAATCACAGCCGTGCCGATATTCAGTATACTGCATGATTGCAAGTGGGATATTGCTTTTATACAACAGTTCTATAAACAAGAAATTCATGTTCAGTGTCTGACATTTTGGGCACAATATGGCCAAATATTTCGTTTATATTTGCTCCACTAGCGGAAATAGTTCCTAAATAAGCTACACTCACTTTATAGCCTGGCAGCTAGCTCTCATTGATTTGTACATTCCTGTTAAAGGTGCTTCTGGTAAAACTGGCGTCCCTGCTTCCTTTTCATCTTCATCTGACGAGCTTTCATATGTCAGTTATATTCATGAAAATTGTATCATTTGCCATCTTTTGTTCCTTTTGTATCTTTTTTACGGGCAGATGTACAACATAGTATGTATAAAAGTATACAATATGGATATTTAAAAAAACCCCAAAAAAAACAGCATGGGTCTGACCAATGTGAGTGCATTTTTCCTCTGTAGTCTGTAAACATGCTATGCAAACACAGCTGTTCACACACTGAATCGGTGTAAATATGTCCATCATGCAGGTGATGGTGAAAACTAATGCATGTTGTGCAAAGCACATCTGTTAAGAACATGACTGGACCTCTAGGGCCTTCAAAAACCTCTGGACCAATTTCTAGATTTCTAGATGTAACCTAAAATCAAATATCTCCTTCATTCATTTTTGAAAATTGGGGTGTATGGTCTTAGCTAAGGAGGAAAAAACCCCTGTGTGCAACATTTGGGTAAATTGTGGAGAATTTTGTTTTGTTATGGAATGCACTACCAGATGGTCCGTCTCAGACTTAAGGCCTCCACTGTGTGTACTTCACAGTGCATTAGAATCACTACATGTCTTCCAAGGACATAGTTTTCATGCATGGGAGTGGATTAGTGTGGAGAATCTGCATCCGTATGTGTGCCTCCATGTTTTCCGCAGCAAATAACGTACAAGCTATGATCTACTATAACTGTCTGTTAAATGTGTCACAGTGTGTTTGTATTTAAGAGTTGGAAACTAACAAATCCCTTAGTGTGTAATGCAGTTCTCAGTTTTCAACCATTGAACCAAGTTCAATTTCAGTTCAGTTCGAGTTCAGTTTCAGATTCGTTTTGGATGCGTTTTGGGAATATGTTGAACAAAGTCCGCAAAAACCTGATACAGTGGCTGGGAAAATGTGTAGAGCGTGAACATAATCATGAACATGTAGAGCATATGCTGTAATTAATAAATACAAAATGAAGTATATGTAGTTTTACTCTCATTGAATCTCATTCCTGACTTTTCAGACACACTGTAGAGACGTTGAGTACGACATCCATGCAACAAGCAGAATTATGTCTTTTTTGAAAAGCATATATGCAACACCAGTGATGGCTGGTCATCAAATTAGATAGCAGAGCTAAAATCGATATCAGTGATCTAAAGATCTACTCAGTGTCATAATAATAATAACGAGGTGGGACAAACTATAAGTTGGCCCTACTGTGTTCATGCTTTCATGTATCTTTCCTCCGAATACCAAACATGGTAAACAGAAAAGCTGTAACCTTTGCTTTCATTACACCCGCAACTATATTTCACATGCACCATCTCAATCACAGCTGATGAAGTGATATGCATGTGTCAGTGAAGCAGGCTGAAAAATATCTGATCAAACGGTGGTGGTGGAGGTGGTGGTGTTGTGCTTGGCTCCAAATAATCCACCTCAAGACATTTGTTAACAGCAGATAATCTGATCTGGATGGCAAAAATGAAACCTTATACTGATCTCTTTTTTTTTTAATCTTTAAAAGACTCTAAATTTGGAATTTAGACTCTAGATTTAGCTCTAAATTTACACCAGCTGCCTCTGTGCAACGCTACCTACAAATGTGATCAAAAACCTCAGCACATGGCGGGTGTAATACGATAATAGTAACAGAAGGCAACGCTTTAATTCCCCAGTTAATACTAATCAATGGCGTGAAACACCCAGTGACCTCTCATCAGTATTACACTGTCATGCTAACGTGAAGCGCAAAGGGTCACGTTCATTGCAGAGCACATCATAAAGCTCCTATCAGCTGAACTGTTGTATCAGTTATATCTTTGCTCGCTGTATGCTGAGTAAGACAAATGACTCCAAAGGGCACGACTTTCAGTCAGCACTCTTTGAGGGAAGAATCGGTGAAATGTGAGCTTCTTGGAACTGCCTTTTCTTCTCTTTGGTTTTTAGCCTCCTGCTGAATGGCATCACCACTGGATCAATAGACATAAAATGACTTGCGTGACTCCTGTACTCTCAAACAACGTTGCTTGATTTTTCTTTAATGAGAGCGGAACCAAACGTCCTAGGCACTCAAAAAGAAACTTAACCTAAGACTTGCAACCTGCAAGTCTTAGAATTCATAATGTAGGCATTTCTCTTTATAAAGTGATTAATTGCCTCATCTGGCAGAGGTGCAAGAAACTTCATGGATGTCAAAGTATTTCATAGATTGTAAACATGACACAGCCACAGGGTTTGGTATTTTATTTCCAAGATCAAGATACAAGATACTTTTTCTGAAGCCTCAGTGATAGAAGGCTATTTGTTGGCATTGGGGTCTCCTAAAATCATGATGTGATTGACAGATAGAGAGAGAGAGAGAGACAGAGACTAGTTAGCATGCAAAACAGATCACCATGTGAAGACATTTATTCAATTTATGAAGTCAATATTCAGGACGTTTCACCTAGTTTGATCATATAACCTTTGAGCACACAAATTTAGTTCACACCTCAGAAAAAAAACCAAAACCAAAACCATTTTGCCGATTAATGAGGTGCAGCAGCATCTCACTAAACATGAAATCGTATGGGTTTTACTTCTCTGGAAATACTCAATAACCCAGTGGAGATTTTATCTGGAACTGCCACAGTGATTTAACAGCTGTATTCAAAATGGCCTACTATGTGTACTATTTACTGTTAAACCTGAATGAAAGTCGTATGTAATAATAGGTATGCGAATAACGCTTTAAACCAGGGGTTCCCAAACGACCCCGAATGGACATTATGAATTTTTGCATCCCCAAGCCTTGACCAAGCTACAGTTTTTTAAATTATAACATAGGACTTCTGTAAAATTTGTATTATTTTTTATTTTATTATGTCAATAACATATGTTGTGTTGTTACTGGAAAATCCGCTCCATGAGTCATACTTGAACTTGACGCATGACTTTACATACGTATGCAGAAGCAGCGGTAACACAAATAGCATTTTTCGCATAAATCTGTACATCTGGAAGATTTACAAGCAACATTCACTAGACAGCACAGTGCTAAGAGCCAAAATATCCCATCTGTCAAGTTTCTAAGTCGAACAGTAAAATGTTTAGTGATTTTATGCTCAGTGATGTTAAACATACTGACGAGCTCCTTCTCTAGTAAAACCTTGCGCCGTCGTCATGGTCTGCGTCTCAAAGTGAAAACTCTGACCTTACACTCAAAATCCAGAAGACTGGTACACAACAACTGTTGGTAGGTTTGAAGGCGACATTAGAGGTTTTTAAAATTTGAACATTAACTTTAACAGGAAAACTGCTTAGTGTTAATGCTCAATAATGGTCTAGAATAGTAGGCTGCATAAGTCATTTTGTCCTTTGGAAATTTGTCCCTTTTTTTTTGCTGAACTACACTAGTGCAGTGTGTGGAGATAGTGAAAAGATTAAAATAGCACATGCTAATTTAAACGTGGCTTGTCTGAATGTGACTCCCAGTAACATTTCAAAATATTAGCACACAAAATCCATCTTCGATATTTCTAATATTAATTTGTAAAATAATTGAATGAAACAAAAGAGGAGATTGTGAGTTTCTTTCACAACACCATTTGTAATTCAAGCAACTCCACATTGAGTCACAACCCCTAGTATTTAACATTTGCTGTACTCCAAAGATCCTTCAATAATAATGCCTTAAAAAAAAAAAAAAAAAAACAGTGTCAGACATGAAGTGACAAGTATTAATGCAGTCTGACTGAAGTCAATCTGACTGAATAAATTTCATACAATGGTTCATTTTGTGTGTACACTTTTGTTTGAATTCATGACTGTTTTTTTTTTGTTTGTTTGTTTGTTTGTTTTAATTCCTGGAAATGTTTAATGAATAGGCTGAATTTATTACTGTTGATTTGGGTTTTTTTTCTTTAATGAGCTGTGATGGCTTCGTACATGATACAGAAAAGCAAGTATTTAAGCTAGTAGCCATATACATATGTTCCCATAAACTGTGCACAAAAATATGGTAATTCTCACATAACTGTGTCTATGAGTGAATTCAACTGTTTGATAGTAACATGATGAAATAGCAGTCATGCACGATAGTCAGGACCTCTAACTTGATCTCAACTCACTTATTTATGACTTGACTATTGATTTATTTCATGCTCTAACATGTAAGTCTGTTTAAATAATGACACTCAAAACTACATGACTACAGCCTAATGCACTTCATTAAGGCACTCACCTTAATGAGTGAGTTAGCTGTGTGTGTGTGTGTGTGTGTGTGTGTGTGTTGGGGTTCGGGTGAAAATTCCGTTCAGCACTTGATTTGATCTTATCACTTGCAGAAAAAGAGGGTAGCTTTCCTGGTCACCGGGGTGGTCACCTTATATATTTTGTACGTTTCTTATACATGGAATAAGAAGAGATTAAAGGTACATTGGAGTAGTTTACTGTTAGAGTAAAGATCTGAAGGCACACTACATGCACCTTTCTAGGTAAAAAGGCATAAAAGGTGTGTTAGGCTTGAGGAATGGTACAGTGTAGTACCCAGGATGCACTGTACAGTATGCAAGCATGCCAGTCTATATGCTTTCTGTTACCATTATTCTAATACCATTATTCTTTTGTTGCTTCTACTACTATTATTATTGTTATTATTATTATTATTATTATTATTAACAACAACAACAACGATAATAATAATAATAATAATAATAATAATAATAATAATAGCAGAAGAAAAAGAAGAAGCGGAAGTAATACTCTGAAAAAGTCTGGGTAAGATGCCAGAAACAAAGTATCAACAAACGCTAATTCCACCCTGATGGAAAAGAAACAAATGAACTCACCTTGGGTTTGTCAAAAGTAGCTTTTCCGCCGCTCACACCGTTTTCCGCCATGCTTCCCAATCAAGCGACTTACTCGTGCGACAAACCGAAACGAAGCTGCACGCGCTGAGCCTGAAAGTTCAGCCTGTCTAGCACCACGGTCGTTATAGGCAGGGTTGCCAGTCGTGCAATAAATACATGCAGCGCAATAGCTGTTTCTAACCAGCCGAAATACAATTCTCTGCATTTTTAAAAGTTTATTTTATTTTATTTTATTTATTATTATTATTATTTTATTTTAAATATACCTCTTCCTAACCCTATACACACGGATTTTAGAGCCCACCATTATGACTGTTACATTTAAATATTACAATACATTTTACAATATATTGTAAACTTATATATTGTATGGTACCACTGTTGAATTTTCCTATTCATTTTAAAATTACATATAAATATTACTTTGGGTAATGTGAGGATCAGTAAGGTATGCATTTGTACGCATCTGTATCAGATGATGTATCAAAAGTAGCTTTAGGTAGATGGATAATCGTGGAACTGGCAACTCTGTTTGCATTCTGCTCTGTCAGTGAACAGAACGAGCCTTTAGGTCCTGAATAGCTCGTGCTGTCGAGGTCACGTGGGGAGCCCAGTGGCCCGTTTTGAGCCACGCCTCTTCATGGAAGCTGGCATCCTCGGAAGCTGTTCAACCAACTGAGAGCGATGTATTTCACTTGTTTAAGGCTGTTGGAGATTATTTTAACTTCGAGTTGTAGTCTAGTCAACACCTAGAGTGACAGGAGATTAAACTTTAATCTTATTAAGATATTTTGAGAGACAACAACAGCTCAGTGTGCTGGTGCAGGAGGAGCCACTGCAGCAGCAGAACTAAAGAACTGATCTCAGAAAAATATGACCTTTTAAAACCTGAAAACATTTAACCATACATTCATAGAGCAGGGCCATGTAACCTATTACATTAGGCTACCAGGTTCCATGTAATATATTTAAATACCCATCTATATTAGACATTTTCTCACAAAATGTCACTCAGTAATCCTAAAGTAACATGTCATTAGAGCACTGCAACAAATGGCATCTCAGCAAGTGAAAATATCTTGAATATAGTCGAATTTATCTAGTATTTCCTATTACAAGATTGGACCAAACCAAATACAAGATTTAAAAAAAAAAAAAAACTTTTTCTAGACATTTACACTAATTCCAAGCTTGATATAGTCATTTACAGCATTTGGCAGACACCCTTATCCAGAGCAACTTACAATTATTTCATTTATACAACTGAGCAGTTGAGGGTTAAGGGCCTTGCTCAAGTACCAATGTACCATTACCACATTGAAATGGTCTTGTTCTGTTGGCATATCATTTTTGCTAATTTTAAGCATTTATTTCTAGAAATGATCTGATAATAGAACAAGAAAATTTGAAATGAGTAAAAATGTCTAGAAATAAGTTTAATAAACGTATATTTGGTTAATTGTAATCTTATAATAGGAAATACTAGATAAATCTGACTATATTTAAGATATTTTTACTTGACATCTAAGATGTCATTTTTTGAGATTCAGGGTGTTTTTTTTGTTTTGTTTTGTTTTGTTTTTTTTGGACCATGAAATGTCTATATCAAATGAACAAATTATACACACTTTCAAATATACTTTCCTGCCTAAGGCTTCCTCTGGATATTAACTGGTGGATATTACTATCAGATGCCTATGACCCTACTGAAAGAAAGCCTACTTTTCTTATAGCCTAGAAACTTTTGCAAATGAAATACTGGGAGGCCAGTAAAAAATTGTGTACACTCATTCAATTCAATTCAGTTTATTTGTATAGCACTTTTAACAATGGATATTGTCACAAAGCAGCTGTACAGAAATATTTCAATTCAGGATATACATTTTAAATGTATAAATTTATCCCTAATGAGCGAGCCAGAGGCGATGGTGGCAAGGAAAAGCTCCCTGAGACGACATGAGGAAGAAACCTTGAGAGGAACCAGACTCAGAAAGGAACCCATCCTCATCTGGGTGACACCTGATTATAAATCACTCCCTTCTACAACTGTGTACTACATTGTGAAATAGTGCAATTGCGTAACCAGGAAGTTCATTACGGTTTTCAGATAAAGTCTGTTTTCTTGAAGTTATCAGCTGGTCACTCATCACCAGAATTATTGCCACTCTTAAAGACAGTGGATGGCTCATGGTTCCTGGTGTGCAACCCAATCACTGTCTGCTCCACTGTAATCCACCACTTGAATAACCATCTCCTATAAATACACTGTTACTGTAACTAAGTTTGCTACACCACCACAGGGTGTAAAAATGTTCGGTGCATTTTATTTAAATATGACCTTCAAATTATGCTGTGTAATTTAGTAAAACCACTAGAAAACACTGGATTAACTTATTTGAAACGTGCTAAATGTTTAAACATTGTGTAACACACTCTCACGCACATACGTAAAAGACACGTGTGACATTTAGGCCCCTCTGTGAGTGTCTGTGAGCTATGATTACCCATAAACCCCTTGTCCGTGACACTACCTAAACATACTAAAGAAGTATGAATCAACCTACTCAAAACATTAACTCAACACACTTTATTTTAACTAACTCAACACAAATCTTATTGAATCTTATTGAAATGAATGTAATCTTGCTCTTGAAAAAAATGTGTGACTGGTCCTTAACCGTTTCTCGGTGAATAGTTAGGTTAACACCCACCAACATCTTTGGAGGCATCGAGATAAAATGATGGCATGTGACTTTAAGTTGTAGCCACTAGATGCCAGCATTGCAGCAGAAGTGAGCGCACAATGAACCAAGGGACTGTTTTCATCTACGCCGATGATGCAAAAGGACAAGAGGGTAAAAGGATAAATATAGGCTAATATGTTTTCAGATTTCATTTAAAACATGCAGATGGGTGGCACTGTGGTTCAGTAAGCAGTTTCACTTCTTTTTGTCCATGTCTGTGTGGGCTTTGTCTGGGTTCTTTGGTTTCTGCCCATCCCACAAAATAGATGCATGTAGGTGGATAAGCTATGCAAAATTGCCCATGGGTGTGAGTATGTGCGTCATGGTATAACTGATGATAAAATGTCGTAGAATAAGTTTTATTATAGCATTGATTTGAATATACCTGATGGTGTTATATGCAACTTTCTGCTGGTTAAACCAGAGCACCATAAGCTACCAAATACTAAATAGTATAATTTTCCTCCTTTTCTGCAACTGAAAAATAACAAATGTGTAATGCACACAGTTAGTTGGATCTCCTTTTTTTTTTTCTTTTTTTTTTTTTTTTTTTTTTTTTTTTTTTTGGGATTTAATTTTTTTTTTAAATTTTTAAAAAAATTTATTTTTAAATTAAAACAAAAAGCATGTTTTTTTTTATATAGCTTGTGTACAGA
>CM075018.1:18741123-18807959 GCA_037576675.1 Pangasius sanitwongsei
TCCGTAAAATTTTAATAATATCCATTTATACCGCTAAATTTTCGTTTTTTTGGGCCTTTGGTCAAACTTAAACTTTTTTTTTTTCCTTTTTTTTTTTTTTTTTTTTTTTTTTTTTTTTTTTTTTTTAAGAAGGCATTGTAGCATTCATTACAAATGTGATCTCAAAACAGCTATTGCTTTCAACACTTATTTCTGCACTCCTACATCAGAGAACTGGTTAAAGCAAGCTTTTTATTTAGCTTGGAAATGACACAGTGAGCATGAAACCTACACAAGCCTTTTTCCATTGCACAACCAACAAAAACATATCATTAACTGTGTCATACGTGAGTGTGCTCTAATAGGTGTCAGGAATGTGGTAGCTGACGAGAAACGTGCTCCCCGTGCTGCGAGGGCATAGATTTGAAAGCTTTTGAGCAGATGTGAAAACATTAGTTTTTCCAGGACATTTATTTATGTCTTTTTCCCCTTAGTGTGTGGTTTTCCTTGCTGCCACCACTGTCTGCCAGCCTTTTACTTGTTGCCATTGCCCTCCGCTGAAACTCTGGAGTTCAAAAATAGCTTGCCAAATCAAATGGTGTTTTATCGACGACCGTTTATGTGCATACTTGTGGGAATTTGCAGAAATGTCCATTTCTTTTGCAGAAAATTCGACATAATTCCATAGATTCAGTAACAGAAATGTTATATTAAGGTGCAGAAGGTCACTAGATCTTTTAAAAACAGGGTAGAGTGCCCTGTAGCATAAAAATAATCTATTTTAAACATTTAACCAAACATTTTAATGAAGAGTTACATGCCATTTAATGAAAATCTCTGAAAACGTCTCGGAGACGTCTTTCATCTTACTATGTCACTGAAATGCATCACCAAGTCTTAGATGTTAACATTTTAGCCCGTTCATTTGGTATGCTTCAGGCAGGAAGCTACTGACCCCTCTATGTCTCAGAAGTTCTTGCTCACTTGCTGAGTGCACATCCTCTGTTCAAAATATTGACACTCCAGCCACATGTTAGGAAGTGGCTGCACACTGAATCCAGCTCTTGTTCCATGTTTATTTGTTCTCTTTTATTTTAAGGTTTAGAAAAGGACGAGAATTTGTGTTTGCTTTGTGTGTTTTTTTTTAAGACACCAGGCTATTTTAAATAGTACAAGTTAAATTCCCATAAATGTATTTACACTGAGTCCCAAAACCCACACTGAACTAATGACTCACACAGAAACAACAATCTAGAGTGAAACATCATACTGTCATTTTTGTAACGCAGTCGCCAGTGAAAAATAGATAAATAGATGAATTTAAAAAGGTTTTTTCCCCCACCTATGCAGGAGTTGGAAATAACCCACTGACTTCTGGAAACTGCGTTGAACATTTATGTCCATTCTTATGGCCAAGTCACGCCTTTCCCAAATACTTGTAAAAATAAATGCATTAGGGATTGTGCTCTTTCTTTAAGACAAATAAACACCAATTTGTTTCGTTTCTTTTCAGGTTACACTTGGAATTATCTTCATGCATATGATTACATTCGCAAGAATGTTTACTTGTAATCAAACTTGTACTCCGTCCTGCACTCGAAAAGAGTTGCAGGACGACCTGAAAGCAGCAGGACAGTTCAACAATGAACAGTAAGAAATGAACTGCACTGCAATCATCTCTGTTACTACACACCATGCAAAACTCCTGTGCTAAAAAATAAGCACAGAGATGCACATCTAAAAGAATTTAGATAAATCAGAATTCATTTGGAACAATATACTCAGGTCAGGTAAAACAAAACCGAACTCTTTTTGCAATATTTCAGCTCTCCATGTTTGGAGAAGGAAGAGGTGTGTGTATGATCCCAAGAACACCATACCCACAGTGAAGTATGGAGGTGGGAGCATAATAATAATAATAAGAAGAAGAAGAAGAATTTTATTTATCTAGTGCTTTTCTCAAACCCAAGGTTGCTTTAAATCAGCATGGTAATATAACAATTCTTAAGTAACAAATGCACAAAATGTAAAGAATCAGTAGAATCACATGATATTTAACAGAACGAGGTGAAGCATGAGTTGGTGAAAATTACTATGTGAAAGGGGCTGGAGCTACTCAGTTACAATCAGGGAATGATAGCACTAAGTGAAGAGATTTTGAGTTGTGTTTTGAAGCAGGAAATGGGGGAGCTTTCTCAAAGTGAATTCCGTAACTTGGGTGAACCAACACTGAAGGACCTGTTGCCCTTGGAGGAAAGTACGAATCTAGGGATTGTGAGTAAACTGGAGTCAGATGACCTTAACACATAGGTGGGGAATATGGAAGTAAGAGTTCAGTCAGATAACCTGGGGTAAAAACGTGTAAGACTTTATAGGGGAGAAGGTTGTTTGGGTTTTGTATTGAATATGGTAGGAGATGGATGACCAGTGCAACTTAAAGAGAGTGGGTGACATGTGAGCAGAACCTTTAGTGTGAGTGAGAACTCTGGATGTACTGTATTCTGGAGATTGTTTTTATTAGGGAGGCAAGTAAACATTTGGAAGGGAGGCAAGAATGTTGCAGTAGTAGTATGGGGCTGCTTCTCTGCAAACGGTACTGGGCCACTACACATCATTGAAGGAAACATGAATGGAGAGATGTACCAGGTCATAGAGGAGAATTTAATCTCATAGGCAAGAAACGTAACCTGGAGGGAAGATAGATGTTTCAACAGGACAACAACCCCTACCATACAGCCAAAATAACTCAAGAAGGCCTTGCATGGTCTAGCCAATCTCCTGACTTGAAACCCAATGAGAATTTATGGAGGATTTTGACATTTTGAGGCCAACATTTTGAGGCCAATTTTGAGTACCCTCGTAATCTTGAAGAATTGAAGATGATTTGCCAAGAGGAGTGGGCCAAAACTGATCCACAATGCTGTAATTAAATTACTTCTTTTTGTAGAGGTCACGAAGCTGTAATTCGAGCAACAACAGCTTTAGTACTAATGTTGGTAATTTGTGTTCAAATACTTTTTTTCCAGAATGAATTTTATTTTATTTTATTGTGCTTATGAATACATACCTTTTTCGTTCATATTTATAAGTACAAAGTCAAAAGATATCATGTGTGTATCCCCAGAATCTCTGACTACATAATCCCTATTGAACTCTCAGAATCTCTGATTTAATAATCCCTACTGAACTCCCAGAATCTCTGACTTCATAATGACTAACTCCCAAAGATATTGACTTCATAATGACCTATTGAACTCCCAGAAGCTTTTACTTAGTAATAATGATGAACTCCCAGAATCTTTGACTTCATAACTCCAAGAAATTCTGAGATAATCCCTATTGAATCTCTGGCTTGAAGATCAGTCACCTTGGATCACAGTATATGGTCAAAGGTTGCTCAAGCTCAGTTAGATTAAATCACATTTTCCTGAAAGAGAGAGAGAGAAATCCAAACTAGGGCTATCCATATCCTGGTCGAATGCTTGTGACAGTTTCCCACCACATAATATTCTACCTGTTAAAGTAGGAGAAGTTCTCTGGACATTATTGTGTAGTGACCAAGCATCTCTCATTTGATGCTGCATTTGTATGTACAAACATTGTTTGTAATGTTGTATATAAATGGTTCAGTTGTTGTAATAGCAAAGAGCTATGAATTCCAATTTTCCAAATGATTCTTATTTTGAGTTTTTTCATATTGTAGCACAAAATGTTAGCAATGCATGAACAGACTAATACAGTCACATAAAGAAAAAAGAAGAAGAAGAAATCACCTTTGATGGGTTTACCCTAGATGGCTGCCATGAGGACTTTACAGCTTGTACAGAAATATTCACACCCTTTGATGCATGTTTTCCGGTAGCAGCAATGCAATGTCCATAAAGCTGTCAATCCAGGTGGGTGTGTGGGTGTGTGCCATCCTGCAAGGGCAGGTACATTTCCATGTCTGCGTCACTAGCTGACCTTTACCCGAGACATTGGTCCTAATCACACATCCAGGGCTTTCCTGTGACGCTCCTGCGGCCTTTTCACATGTCTTAATAGAATGTGAGGAATCCCTGTACTGTTTCCTCTCTGCACAACAGGCTGCCGACTAAAGCTTGGCGAGTATCTCACCATATTGGAAGATGGAGCGTTCACATATTTGTGCACATCTGTTGTACAGCTGGTATTAAATGCTTTAAAAAATTCCTGCTTATGAAAAAAGCTAGCACTCACCTGTTTAATTGTACCTAATGCAATTGCTCAATCATCTGTAATGCAGCACTGATTGCCATTCAAGAATACAAATGGAGAAGAATGATATAAGAGAGATACTTCCTTTGCTTACTCTTTTTTATGACATAAGCTCAATAATATAAGTGTTGCCATGCAGTCCTACCAGATACTTGCCAACCGTTAGACGTCATTAAAAGGGAAATTTTTCCAAAAGCAAATACTTTGGGTTTCATAGACATTGCTAGATAAACTAAAGTGCCAATTTTGGTAGATTGACTTTGACATTGCATGCAAGTCAGTTTCCTCTATTAATCAGATCATGTTAGCTGGCTAGCTTCATGCAGCTTTTTGGGATCATAAAAAAAAGTTAGAAATTTGGCCTTAAACAGGAAAATAAAGAGAGAAATTTCAAGCTTGGGGACACCACCAGGTTGAGATGATGAAAACTGAGTGACATTACACAGAGAACCAGGAAAGTTGGCAAGTGTACCCTACCACCTCCATTAACTTAAACTTTAGCCAAAGGAAGCACAAAGAAGCACAGTGTGCACTTCAAGAATGTGAAAACTCTTAAAGTGATCCTCGTACAACACTTTCAGGGATATATCCAAGACCCACTAATCACCTGGTTTGCGCAGCAGGTATGTTCAGACGTTAACTAACATTACATTACTGCTTAAGCCCACTAAATTTTTGTAACCTTAGAACCCCTTGTGTAAGAAAAACCAAATTTTCACTATGCTGTCACATTAGATTTCACTCTACACATGTAAGTGATAAGGGTGTGGAATAGACAAAAAAGACTGGACAGGCATCTGTTTTTAATTCCCTCTCCTTATTGACTTTGGTACAGCCGTGTTGCAAATATGAGGATAATCACATTCTTCTGTTCTTACACGCAATTCGAGAGTCTTGTTTATAATACTTTAGGAGTGAATGAGCTAGTGTCTAGAAAGGACTGACTTGTATTTTGTCTGGTCTTACATACTGATTAATCAAAGTGCTCCTCTTGATCAGAAGTTGTGGGAACTGAGTGTCTGGTAGGATATAGAGTTGCTGAAAGAGAAAATGTGTGTGTGTGTGTGGACAGGGGACAGACCAGTATTTTGTATGAGACACTGAGCATGTATGCATACATCCTAACAACAGGTACTGTACTTTGTTTATAATGGGTGTTTTATGTTTAAATGTTACAGCAAATTGTATGTACAAGATGATGAATCTTCCTCACGGCATGTAATGTTGACATGTCTTAGCCATGTGGAGTTTGTTATGACAGTTTCATAAGTACAGAACAATCCGCCATTCATTGCTTGCGATTGTCCAGAGCCATTCATTCATCACTTCAGGTAATTCTCACAAGATCTGCAATGTGATGCCAAAGGAGGGGTTAAGTGTATACACTAGGAGTGTTCCTATTCACAACCAGTTTACTGACTGTCATATTATGAGGAATCACAGTCTATCATTCCAGTAGCTTTCACCCTATTGGTGAGGTTGTCTGAGATTGAGATGTGTAACCCTATAAGTCCTAAGCTTAAGTATAAAAGTGACTGTCTGGGCATATTTTATATTTTATTTGTAACCTGTTTATTTTAGTTCTGCCAGTTTAGTAGGGGTTCTAGGACTCGAGTCTGATCTTGGACTTGAGTCTGGTCTCCAGAAGTTTTCTGTATTGACTTGGGCTTTTCTCAGTCTTGGGCAATGGTCTTGTCCAATCTGGTCCCAAATCATGTTTGTGTTTTCTTTTCTTTTCAAATACACAAAGTCTGAAAAGAAGTAATTCCTTCTTCTTCTAGAACACATAGCCTAATCATTGAAGCAATGCACAAATGAAGCCAACTAGTTGAAGGAAAGGTTTGGCTTCAAAAAGGATTTGATGGTTTTCAGTCTTGATTGGTCACACTTTCATTTGGTCTTGATTTTGACTCGGCCTCAACCCCTTTAATAATCAGCCGTGACTAGATCTCAGCTACTCCTGGCCTTGGACTTGTCTTGGACTTGACAATGGACTCTCAGAAATAAACCAAACTGTACTTTTCCTTGTCCCTACAATGGCACCATCAAGGATGCATGTTTTGTCTCTTCTATAGTTTACCTAGGAAAGTGCATGCGGTGTACCTTTAATGAGCTCTTTGAGTAGAGGTCCTTAAGGTCCAATCATGTTCCTTAAATTATTTTTTAAAGGTTTCCAGATAAAATATACACACTAAAGGTACAAAACCTGGACCAACTCAGTAACAAGAAAAAAAAGGGTTATCTTTGAGACTGTATGGCCACAGTGTCTGTGTTTTAAGAAGTGTTTTTTTTTTTTTTTTTAAATTGCCAACAATCTCTTCATGGGCATCCACAAAAGGGTCCAAAGCATGTTTCAGTCCATTTTGGTCAATATTTATCTTAAAATGTATAGGACAAATAATATTTGAACTTCTTTCTCCAACTTTATATGGGTTTTTGACTAAATAGTGAGTCAAAAGTTCCCTAACATAAGAGGACAAAATGCTTCCCAACGGATGGTCTGCTTTTTGAATTAAGATGTCCTAATGCCAAGACTGCCCTACACAGTAACACTCCACTATTCTGGGACATTCCAACCTTGTGAGTTTTGGAAAGTACAGCAAAATAAACCTGAGAGCTGAGAGGACCAAAGTTTTGAGACCAGACCATGATCTTGACTTTTGCTGTATCTGGCAGACCACATGGGTCCCATCTGGATTAGCATAAGGTGAATTTCCGCTGTCTATGTCTATATTTAAAACAGTGTTTCTAGCCAGTCACCATGAATTTTTATATGGTTATTTGCCTGGGCACTTAATTTGAACAAAATGTGTAAAGATTTCTGGTTTGGGAAGATATCACATGGTTTTTTTCAGCATTTAACTTTAATACTTCAAAATATGGTTCCTTACTAACATAGTAGCTATTCAAGAGTGTATGAATGTGCCCCACTGAGTCATTTCTACTTGTTTTAACAACTCAAACATTACTGTAACTGCTTTGTATTTCCTGTAAATCTCCAGTGTCATATGGTGGGAAATAATTTGTAATAAATTATATTTCTTGTGTGTGCACATCTGTTGTTCTTTGTCTTCACTTTCAGTCTTTATAAATGTTTCCCATTTGATTAAATGTGTTTGCCATTAGCATAACACTGACTCAAACTCACATTCCAGAGCACTTAGGAAATGCTCTTCACCTAACCATAAGCATTTGATCGTCAGACAGATCCTTTGAAGCCTCACCACCTTATCAGTCTCATTTAGCAGGAACGTGTTGTGGCAGCCAAGAACAAATCCCGATGCTGCGCCTGCTTTTGCTTCGCAGCTTGTTTTTTGGTGTTTTAGTGTAGCTGTGAGGAGGAGAGAAGTGGAGAGCGGACCTGGCCAGCAGGGATGTGGAATTTGAAACATTTTCTGATTACTGGCCAGCCACTGTTTACACCACAGACAGGCCGTGACATCGGAGGAGGGGGGGGACTTTATAAAAGTGAGTGTGCTCAGAGCCAGCCAGTGAGCAAACAGCAGCACTGGTAGCTCGGCATACTTCGTTGGGACAGTGGGATGGACAAAAAAGTGCAAAACACATACACTCTGCTGGCACGGGCACTACTGTTGTACCTGTGCTCCCAGGTGAGAAGCTCTCTCTCCACCTGATACACTATCTGGGAGATCTGAGGTGTTGAGGTAATTCATTCATGCTGCTTGTTTAATTTTTGCCAGTTCAGTTGGGTTTAAACAGTGGCAGTAGTGTATGATGGAAAGTTGTTTTTTTTTATGTTTAAGGTTGGGTTCTAGATATGAGTGTTTTATCTATAGTTTATTGTTTTGTTGAGGTTTCTGCTTAGTAGTTGTAAATGTCAGTTGGAACACAGAAACTATGAGTCAGGTTGTGTTGTGCTTCATGTATAGTGCATCAAAGCTGCACTTTTACACCAGATCTAGTCTGATCTGGTTCCAAGTTTTGGTCGTTTCTTATTGAGAGCATATTTTTATTGCCTCTAGAGATTGAAAATTGGTTTTCAGGAGATTCTTTTTGTCTTTTTAGCCTCCTTAAGTTTCAGTGTATCAAAGTTTTGGTAAAGTGAAGTATATAATTTTATGGTTATTCCTTGTGGGTTTTTTTTTTTTTTTTTTTTTTGAGAACTGAGGCCAGATGGTTGGGCACTTTAGCAATAAACATCTGAATTGGGCTGCCCTGAAGTTCTTGGCATCTGTCTTACAAAGATAAATATCCTTAAAGAAGTCCCGGGTAATGACCTAGTTTAAGTTGTGTCTCCATGTATCACTGAGGCACGTATTGCATATTGTGGTTTTATAGTAAACCACTTCCTCTCTACCACTGTAGGTGTGCTGTCAACAGTGTACCAGGCCATGCCAGTGTCACAGCTCTGTGCCAGCCTGCCCTGATGGCGTCGCTCTCGTCCTGGACGGATGTGGATGCTGCCAAGTGTGTGCTCGCCAGAAGGGTGAAGCCTGCACCGACATACTCGTATGTGACAAGCAGCATGGCCTGGAATGTGACTACAGTGCCAGCTTCCCTGGAGATCCGGGAGAGTGTGTCAGTGAGTAGTGAGATTTCCTGCCTTGTGCTGAACAGCATGTCTCAGTGTGCATCCAAAACAGGATTTGTAAACAGAATTAGCAAGCATAGTTCCAAGGAGGAGGACAAATAGGGCTACTGTGTGAGGATTTACCTGCACTGGCCCCTCCTCAAAGTGTCTTAACAACTTTCTTGCTCTTACTTCCTTTACACTGTGGAGACTGAGAGTGAAACTGTATGAGCTGTATAAGCATACAATCTAAAATCACAGTAAAAGTATTGTTATAGAAAAAATAAATGTAGTACATCACTATAGCAGCAATACCCTATTACATTATTTCAATAAAATAACTGATGTATTACTGATTAAAATAAATTTGTTAATAGGTCACTTTTACCTACAGTAGTTTATCAAAACAATAATTAAAAAAACATTTACTCTAATTTATGCTTGGTATTTTCTTTAAAATATAGGCTAAACAGATCCTAAAAATCTTGGACTATATTTAGGGATATGTATTGCCAAAGCTAACAGTTTATTTATTGTTTATTTGTTTACACAACATACTTTTTATCGATTTATAGTTATGGCAAGGGAGTTCTTGTTATCACTTACATTATAAACAGTTGTTTCCTTGCCAGCCTTTCATTTTCTCTCTCTTGAAGTTAATAAGATATTAAAATTGTCATGTTACTGGGAACCTATAAAGCCCTCTCTCCAGAAGACTTTCCTGTGTTAGAAAGCTTAAAGGAACAGCTTTATCTCTGACTGGAGACTCCTTCCAAAAATGCTAATAATGTCTCCTTACAGAGAACATCACCATATCAACAATTACACATCTTTTTAAAAATCCATTTATGTGGCGCTTCCATCATAAAAGTCCCTGTGGAAGCTGAATAACAGCCAGTACTACTGTCAGAGCTGCTGTTACAGAAAATTAATCACACCTTCTGACCAATCAGATTTAAGAATTGGATGCTCCATGTTATATAACAGTCAATATAGCATAGGGTATTTTTGGTATTTTAGATTTCCATATTATATTATACCATCAAATTACCATATAATTATACATAGCATATAATATAACATTACATGTACAACATCTAGTGCTCATTTTTGTAACATCGTTGACATTATTAACGCTTGTGACTATGTCCAAGCTCCTTAGAAGGTGTTTTTTTTTATTTTTTATTAAATATTCATATTTGGGCACGTGCAATTCACCTTTTCATCCCTCAGTATGTTTTTTTGTGTATACCTTTGCTCTATATTTTGTATTCTAATGCACTTTGTCTCTGACGTTCAGGTCAGGAAGAGCTGGGTTGTGAGCTGAATGGCATCTCTTATCAGGAGGGCGAGGTGTTCCAGCCATCCTGTAACACCCAGTGCAAATGTGCAGGTGGAGGAGTGACCTGCGTGCCCCTGTGCAGTTTAGATGTCCGCCTGCCCAGCTCAGACTGCCCATATCCTCAAAGGGTCCAGCTGCCAGGAAGGTGCTGTAAGGAATGGGTGTGTGAGAACTTGGACAACAGTGTGCTACAGGATGTTCAAACAGGTGAGGTGAAATAAAGCAAATGTATTGTCCTTTCATCCATATTTACATATAAAGCCTAATATTGTGGCATGGACTGTGTTGTAAGATAAAAGGTTCTGTATACAGGTCACATTCAGTTCAAACAGTGTAAGCTTTACAAGTGTAAGTCTAGTGCCAGGCTACAGTTTCATAAATGCACATGACATTATGGTTAACTAGACAGTACACATTAAATACATGGTACAACAGTAATAGAATCACCGGGATATGCTAGAACTGAGCTTGCAACTCTCAAAAACTCTCACAAATGAACAACCTGGAGTTGGAGAATAATAAATCATCTTTATATGTACTATTAACTCGTTAGAAAGACACAAAGTGAGGAATAAAACATGATGTGTCATGCTGTCATAGGAAAATAATCAACACCGTGTGTTGTGATGTGGCCCAACGCAAATTATTTTCTATAACAGCTTGCGCCAACACGTTTTATTCCTCTTATACCACAGCAATTTACAAGCACTACCATTTTTTTATTTAATAAAGACCATGCCATCATGTCATACTTTTTATCCATTTATAGTTAGATTTAATGTCCACAAAACAAGCTAGTTCCTGTTATCACTTACCTTATAGCAGCTAGAAACCATCATTCCCTCACCAGCCTTTTTTATTTTCTTGCTTGAATTTAATAAGACAAAAAAAAGCAGCTTGTCATGTTGCCAAGAAACCTCAAAGCCCTCCATCCTGAAAATTTTTCTGTGTCAGAAAAACTTAAAAGAACTGAGAAGGGACTGTTATAAAGCGCTGACAATAGCGACTCCTTCCAAAAATGAATGCATTTTTAAAAATTCTCCATACAGAAAATTTCACAATTTCGATGATTACACGTTTTTTGAATCTGTTTATGTGGAGCGTCCACCATACAAGTCTCTGTGCAAGCTGTTACTACAGAAATGATAAAGTTTTAGAGCAAGTGCATTAACATAAACCTGTGATTTGCCTTGCAGCTTGCTGTAATAGAAAATTAATCAACACCTTCTGACCAAGCAGAATCAAGAATTCAGTGGCAATCTGGTATACCAATTAATAAAAATACCTCATTGATAATTTATCATTTATATTTAAGCCACTTCCATTTTAGTAAGACTGCATGCTTTAGTATTTTTTACTTAGGGATAATGAGGCCCTTAAGAGAATGTTACAAGCCATTCTTACAAGACAGTAATTTTCACGAGTATCTGGAGACAAAGTTAGCTTTCCCACTTACTGTGGGATTTTTCATTAAATGTAAATCATAAAATGGTGGTCTTTTTCCCCAGTTGTTACACAAACCATGACTGCAGGGTTTATCTAAGAGCGGTTAGTCACATTCCAGTCTGAGCTTTTTTATTGTGGGATCTTAAGCATTTAGTTGAAAATGTCTTGCCAAGATGGAGCTGAACCGCCCAAACAGCGACTGCTTCCAGAAACTTTCCATGATTCATAACCAGGCTCGTGTTTGTGCAAGCCAGCAATTAATGTCTAAAACTGGCCAGCCATGGAGTGGACATAAGGGGGCTGGCAAACAATGTCAACAACGTCACCCAAGTCAGGCCAACAGCAACGGCACATTTTACAGTTTTCTTGTATGCGATGTAGGGAAGATTACACAGTTATGCACAGCAAGATTAGCAAAGGAACAGCTCATTCTCAGCTCATTACCAGCATTATATTCAAAGTGCTGATAGAGGCCTCACATGAGTGAAATTTAACTCCATAATCTACCAGCTTATTATTCAGTTATTCATCTTCAATTGTTCAGTAACCACAGTAAAGATATATATTTACCAGGGGTGGAAAATGTTTGAGTAATTGTACTATACACAAATAGTACTATACTTAAGTATTATTTTGGCACTTTTATACTTTACATTAGTGTACTTTGATGGCAGACCACCCAATTTTTAGGTGAATGAAAGCATAGGAACTGATAGTCTTGAAGTAAATTAAAGTAAATAACATTTTATAATGGTTGCATATCCCTTGCTTGCAATAACTGCTTCAAACTGGAAACCCACTGACATCATCAAACTGCATTGTTCTTTTGTGATGATTTTCCAGGCCAGATTCTTTGGGTTGTTGCTAGCTTTGGGCGTTACTCTGTAAATTGGCAGACGGAATGTTTCTGTAGACTTCTGAATTCATTTTGCTGCTACAATCATGAGTTATATCATCAACAATGATTAGCGAGCCTTTTCCAGAAGCAAACCCAAGTCATGACACTACCTCCACCATGACGATGAGCTCGTATGTTTTGGATCATGAGCAGATCCTTTCTTTCTCCACACTTTGGCCTTTCCATCACTTTGGTAGAGGTTAATCTTGGTTCCAGTACTTTTGTGGCTCATCTTTCTTTGTGAATTCCAATCTGGCCATCTGATTCTTTCTGCTGATGAGTGGTTTGCATCTTATGGTATGGCCTCTGTATTTGCTCTCAAAGTCTTCTTCGAACAGTGGATTGGGATACAATCATGCCTGGCCTGTGGAGGTTGTTGGTGATGTCACTGCCTGTTGCTTTTGGGTTTTTCTTCACAGATCTCACAATGTTTCTGACATCAACTGCTGTTGTTTTCCTTGGCTGACCTGTTCGAGGTCTGGTTGTTTGTACACCAGTGGTATCTTTATTTTTCAGCACATTACAAATTGTCGTATTGGGTATGCCCAATGCTTGTGCAATGGCTTTGATAAATGTTCCCTCTTTTCTCAGCTTTAAAATGGCTTGCTTTTCTCCCATAGACAGCTCTCCGGTCTTCTTGTTGGTTTATCCTTTTTAACAACAAATGCATTCTTCATAGGCAAAACCCAGGGCTCAAACCAAGAGTAGACATTCAGAGCTATAACTTGATTAAGCATTCAATCTAACAGGTTACACCTGGGTAACAAGAAACACCTATCATTGTAATGATGAGTCACCAGAGGGGATCCATTTGCAGCTTTTAATAAAAGGTAGACACAGTTGTACAGGCGTAGTTGAGCAACAGCAAACAGGGTAATCAGAGGCGAGACAAAGGCAGAGTAATCGGACAGGCGAATGGTCGGGGCAGGCAGCAAACAAACACGAAACGAGAGAGAACAGTCCAGGGGCAAACACAGTAATCCAATAACGAAGGTAGTAACGCTCAGAAATGTCAGCCAGGGTAAAACAAGACTTCGCGGAGAATGAATGCGAGGCCGAGACTTAAGTAGTCCCGGTAATGAGCTGCAGGTGAGCTTGTAATCAGTGCTACGCAAGGGGTGATGGGAAATGGAGTTTTAGAGGGAGAAGACAATACTCGGGTGATGGTGACCTCTGGTGACGATCGGGGGAACCACAGAGGCCGGATTCGTTACAGTCAGTCACATGTTCCAATATTTCTGATCACTTGAAAAATGGGTGGGTTCAAACCAAAGGTACCATGTTGTAAGTTATTTAACACATCTAGATGTAAATATCAGGAAATGAAAGCTGAAATTCTGATCTATCATCTTATATTTATGCTTTCATCTATGTTTACATCTCTGATTTATTCTTTGGGTCTCAGTTCAGTTTGTGTTAGTAGCTTTTACTGCATTAGGAGTTGAATATGTCTGATATGTAATGTATATGAATGTATAAATGTATATGTATGTACACACATATATATGTATGTAATGTATTATGGTTACAGCTTACAGACATGCCCAAGTGTTGCCTGCACTTCCTGGTTACCAAGCCAGCCCCAGCTTAAACTGTATATATCAGAGCACAGAGTGGAGTGCCTGCTCACGTACCTGTGGCCCAGGCATCTCCACACGCGTGAGCAACCAGAATGCAGCCTGCAGAATTGAGCAGCAGATCAGGCTGTGTAAAATCCGACCATGCCAGGCTTTGCCACATCAAACACCAGTGGTGAGCCATGATTTGTTTAACATCAGTGCTAACAACTTGAAATACTTAAAAATACTAAAAAGATACTGAAATCCATGATATTGGGCTGTATGTTAACTGTACTGTGTTTTACAAAAAAAATGCATCCCATTTATTTTTTATTGTTGTGGTTTTATTGTTGTAATTACATCCACATTGGAGAAGGAAGCATACACTAATAATGCATTACTGCTTTATGTTTTTTTCTGGATTAGTGGCCAAGGAGATGCCAACCAAGCTACAGGTCAAATGTTCCTACACGCCTGCTCCATGAAGGCTGCTACAGCACACAATTTTACCGTCCACGTTACTGTGGCTTCTGCACCGATGGCCGATGTTGCACACCTTATCAGGCCAGCACCGTCACAGTCACCTTCCGCTGCCCAGGGGGCCGCCTGCTCCACCAAGCTGTCATGATGATCAGGTCCTGTGTTTGTCATTACAACTGCCCCTACTCGCCTGGCCGAACCTACAGGAGACTTCCTCTGTGGGCATAGAAACTCTCATGCACTGATTCACACAAAGCCCAGCATGAAGCCTAGAAAGAATAGCACTTTGAACATACCACAGTATATTTTTTTATTACCAGGGATGGATTAGTAAATCCTGGACCCCTGGGCAGGAACTGGACAGGTGCTATGCAGAAGAAAATCTTACTTTAGGCAACTGGCTTCTTTCTTGCTTTTCTACTCGCAAACTCTTTCACCAAATCCACCAAAGTCCAGCTCTTTAACAAGCTCCAAGTCAATGGCCAGCAGTGACAGCATGTTGGGTCTTCTTTGGCCAGTTTTAGTTCGGAGTTTGTTTTGAATCTAACCCATTAGGCAAAATGAACATTCTTTGGCTTCTCTCTTCTTTTGATCAACACACGTAGTGTGGGTCTGCTATGATTTTTTTCCATCTGCTTCTCTCGACCTAACTGGCCACTCAGTGGATACAAATTCAGACCCACACACCAGTAATATTTAAGAATTTATTTCATATTCTGTGACTTTACATTCATCGGCTTGGGTTCTGTTAACTCACTGCTGTGTGATGGTGTAATAGCTAATCAGACTAATCATTCAGTTCAAATCTATGCTTGTTGGAGACCTGCTAGTTGGCAAGGCCCCTGGACATCTGCCTAATATACCCAGTTGCTGATCCATCCCTGTAAATTAGGTCATTTTGCATAAAGAGCTTGCGATCACACATACATTTCTATAGGCCTTGCCCGAGAAGGTAGTGAACTGGCCTGATTCTTCACTTACAGCTTGTGTATATAGAATTAGTCTTTTTTAATGTGGTCGGAATTTCAGAATTCTATGGATTTGAGAAGCAAAGAGAAGCCTGTTCAGATGTTTAACCCATCTCTTTTAGTTTCTTTGATGGCAGCTATTAGTCTTGAGCGCTTACAGCTTCTTATGTAATTTAATTATCATAACTTGTACACTTACTGTCACTTAGTGTTGAATACTTTTGAATGTTTAAAACTGAAGTAGCACTGTAAGTGTAGACTGACATTTCCAATCTTTCTTCCAAGCTTTGATCTGGAACCCTATTTTAGATATTTCATCTCCTACAGACACCAGACAGCTTTTCCCCCCATAAATTTTAACTTCTTTCTGTGTTTGGAATAAGATACTTTTCTTCTCTAAGTATTTTAATATTATATCACTAATCCCTACACAGAACAAGGTTATCTTAAATTGGTTTTCTTTATCTTTCCATTCTCTCTATCAGTTGTTGTTAGCCTTACTAGGCCAGTGAAGATATAAATCCCATTTCAGAGAAGTTTATGTCCAGGCAGCCACTTGAATAAGGGCTTGGGTGAAATATTGTATAACCTCTTTTAAAGAGACACCAACTGTTTTGTTGCGAGACCCATTATTTTGCTCATGTAATTTGCTGTACATATTTGTAAATGCACTTATTACATTATATATATATTGGTTTATAATTTATGTGTCCTCACAACATTATAGATTACATGTCTGAATCAAACAAGCTTCTTTTATCTTCTCTCATGAGGTTGTGCTCTGAGATCAATGCATACAGTAATCTATGTCATACAAATTTTGGTGTTTAACATTAACTTGGGTGGTGTGTTAACTTGGGTGGTGAATAGTGAGCTGCTTGTAAATTATGTAAATGATGGGTGTAACCAGAACAGAAAAATCTATATTTTGCAATGCTTGACTCAGCCATTTCAAATCTGCACTGTTGATACCCTGTGGTCTGAACTGAGAAGAGAAATGCAAATGCACAAACCAAATGAGATAAAGGAGTCTAAAATGTTGTGCATGTACTAAAACTGTCCCTGACATTACAGGAAGTGACTCACTGCTGTTATTTTCTCTCGGGGAGCCTTCGCCATAATTTTGAAACCTGTTTTGTTGCAGAAGCAAATTCACTACTCATTAATTTTTTTTTTGTGTGTGTTTGAAAAACAGTATTCTCATGTTTTTAAGCTCAGAATATAACTTATCCATTGTCTGTAGCCCAGGACTCCAGGATGAAAGGAGACCCCCAAATTAATTAAAGCCTTTGAATAAATATTTAGGTTTTCAGTCCAGTGATTGGAAGATTTTCAAAGAAATATTGCCACTGGCTTGTCCAAGTTTAATACTTTGTTGAAATACACTATATGGCCAAATGTTTGTGGACACCTGACGCATCACGCTCATATGTGCTTGCTGAACATCCCATTCCAGATTTACTGTTATAGTCATGGGACTGTTAGTCCCCCCTTTACTGTTATAATAACCTCCATTCTTCTGGGAAGGCTTCCCACTAGAATTTGGAACGTGGCTGTGGGGATTTGTGTTCATTCAGCTACAAAAGCATTAGTGAGGTGTTGGATGAGGAGTGTCCTGTGCAAGACACTCCAGTTCTTCCACTCCAACCTTGGCAAACCATGTGTTCATGGACCTCGCTTTGTGCACAGGGTCATTGTCATGCTGGAACATAATTGGGCCTTTTAGTTCCAGTGAAGGGAAATTGTAATGCTACAGCATACAAAGACATCCTACACAGGTGTGTGCTTCCAACTTTGTGGCAACAGTTTAGGTAAGGCCTCATGGTGGTGTGATGGTCAGATGTCCACATACTTTTGACCATATTGTGTAGGTGCTTTGATTTGTTTAGTTGTACTTTGGCTTTTATTTATTGCTTTTTGTTTGACAACAGGTGGGAATGCAGGTGCAGTCATGTAGGGTATTGATATTTGCTAGGTCATAATATCAGAAATCAGAAAATGGTAGTGGAGTGCAAAAAACAAAAAACAAAACTATGGACGGTGGATTTTACTGAGGTGGATTTTTCAAGGACCTATCTTCGTATTATATTTTATGCATTTTATTTGGACTAGCTTTAATGTATCTTTTGTTCCATGGGCCACATTAATGTCTAATAACAATCCATATTACAGTGTGTTGTGTTGCCACATAGAGGTTTTATCGTGTCTCTTTTAACTGCAGTACAGTTAGTTTCATATTCATACTTTCGGGTATTTCTAGTCAATAGCACATGAATGTCTTTAAATAGACAACATTTGAATGTGACATTAAATGGAGAACTCACTGAGTTAGTAACTGTGGCGCTGAAACCTTTAAAAAAAGAAGTGTGAATCGTTGCCAACTGCCTGGTTTCTGCAGCATCCTTCTCTGTAGGAGCTATGAAATGCGAACCACTCTAACCAACTACTCTACTCACAGACAAACTGATTAGCTGAGTTTTTAGATGAAAAGAATGTAATTTTACATATGGTAAGTGTAGTAATGTAATGGATTTTTTTTAAAGTAATTATAATTATAAATCATTGATACTGATGTAAAATGGTAATCAGATACAATTAATGTATGAGAGTGGCTGGGTAGTTGCTATTATATCATAAATTGTCTACTAATACCATATGATCATGACATAGTCATAGTCATAGTAGCTCTTTTTATGTGTTACTCAAGGCACCTGCTTCTGCAAACCCAATTTCCTGTTAAGTGGGTTGTCTTAATGCTCAATTCAGGAAAAAAAAGATCATAACTCCAACATGCATGCTAGCTAAATGCATGTGCAGAAATTACAGGAAGCCTTCAAGAAACGGTTGCTATTCTTAGAGCTGTAAAATGGCGAGAAACATGACAAATAACTGCTGGACAATTGACTATGATTTTCCAAAAATCTTCTTAACAATTGTTTATGTTACCGTTTTTATTTTTGGACTTCTTGGTAACTGCTTGGGCCTAAAATCTATTTTTGCAAACTGGAGGAAGTTGGGAAACATTAATATATTTGCTTTGAACTTATGCATTGCTGATATTTTGTACGTGCTTACCTTGCCATTTCTGGTGACCTATCAAGTGCAGAAACAAAACTGGATCTTTGGACAGCCTTTCTGCAAGATAACAAGATTGCTATTCAACGTCAATCTCTATGGGAGTATTGGATTTCTCACATGCATCAGTGTGTACAGATATCTGGGCATTGTGCACACTCTGAAGGTGAAAGGCCGGATAAAAGTGTGCCACTCTTTAGGAATAGCTGCACTGGTCTGGATTGTGGTGTTGCTTCAATGCCTGCCTGATCTGTATTTTGATAAAACAACCAAGAATAGAACCAAATGCTACGACACGACTGGAAACAATAGCACTGAGAAATACTTGAGGTACAGCATTACACAGACAGTTATTGGTTTTGTAATCCCTTTGGTATTAATTGTATGCTGCTATGGGCACATTGCTGTGATTCTAGCCACTAAGAAAGACATCGGAGACACCACACTGAAGTTGAAGTGCCTCAGACTGGTGGTGATCCTGGCCGTGCTCTTTTCCATATGCTTCATCCCCATCCACATCTTCAGAAATCTGAACCTGATGACTCGCATCTCAAAAATCCGGAATCACACCTGTAAGACATGGTATCCCAGCATATACATCGTCAAAATTATCAGCGACGGACTAGCATGCCTGAACAGTGCCATTAACCCACTAGTATATCTGTTGAACACTTTTAATTTCGGGCAAAACCAAGAAGAAGGTTCATGTTCACCAGAACTCTCACCTATGAGATCAACAAAGGAACAAAGTGATCTTACATATCTAAAGTGAGTGATCACGTTTGTGTGGAGGGTGAATGTATTTGCCTTGTTGTGATTTTTTTTTTCTTCATTTCAATTTGATTTCTCAAAGAACATGTAGTGCACTGAATCTTCATACAAAAACTCTTGCATGAAGTCTTTTTAGGGTTTATTTTTCAATATTAAAACAGTGTCTAAAAAGGATGGTGGTACTGATTATATAAAATATAATCAACAGAGAATTATTATTATTATTATTATTATTATTATTATTATTATTATCATTATTATTAAAACTGATATACCAAAAATAAGGGCAGTTTCTACTAGTAAAGCAATGTGTAATTCGGCTGTATGTTTTTTTTGTTTGTTTGTTTGTTTGTTTTTGTTTTGTTTGTAAAATGGACGTTAACAAAAAGGAAAATGACCAAATTTGAATGTAGTTTCAAATTTTAAAAATCTTTTAGTTTTCAATAATTGTCCCTATAAAATGTTCTTAGTGTAAGTTAAACTTAAAATTCAGTTCCAAAAAGTAATTGTTAATCATGGCAAATACTTTTGTTAAAAATAGATTTTTTTTAAAAAAAATTACAGTTTTGCACAAATGAGTCTGTAATATGATAAATACATTTTTTTAAGGTCTGTAAAGGATAAATTTGTAGACATTTTTTATCACAGGTCTTGCAATTCAAATATCATCTAGATTCCCAATTACATTTTCCAGCTGATTATTGAAAGAAAATTGAATAATTATTATTAAAAATTGTTTCATTGCCATAATGAGTGTTGGTAAAGAAAGAAAGTCTCAGTAATGACAAACCAAATCATAACTACAAATTTTATCTCACTTCATCCCAAAATGTAACACAATTCATGAATTTTTGAAATACAGTAAATACAGTATACAAACAACAATAGTAACAATTATGCAAAGGCTAAATTCACAAAAGAGACTGGCAAGCTTCAAAGTCTTTAATTAATATCTGGTTACTCACAGCACTGTTTATATAGTTATGAAGACCTGTGATATTTTTTGTATGTACTGTACAACATCATCTTTCTCTGGCCAATAACCCCAACTCATTGTGCATTGTGCATTGTTTTAAACAAAGCAGAACTCTCTGAATCTACATCTTGGGTGATGCTTGGGTATGGATCATTGTCATACTGTTCAACAAACCATTTACCAGTCAGTCCCTCAGTGACATCAGTGTGCTGTTAATGTGTGTGATATATACAGTTGTACTTGAATTTGTCTATACAGCAACAGTTTGAGCTATAAGGACATTCGCAGTAAAGACCTTTTCAATGTTTTTGTGAATAAATAACAAATAGCATGGTTTGCTACCTTAGCACACATCTTGTATTATATTTGATTTTAACAGGAATATGAGTTTAAATGTTTAAAAGTTCAGCCTTCACAGTTGGTGTGTTGGTTGGTGTTGATGTCTGTGTGTGTGTTTGAAGGCTTACACCTGTGAAGGAAAAAATGCTTTGGTAATTCTACTGTGAAAAAATATAAAGAATATGCAGCATCTAAAAACAATGGATATATGCCTTTATATTCCAGTATGACATTGTAACATTTATGTTTATTCATTTAGCCAACACTTTAATTCAGGTAATTAGGAACTATGTACTTAATGCAATTATACTACACTTTAAAATGCAAAGAAAAGGAACTTTACTGTTATACAGAAAGTGAAAATGTGCTGCAGAACTTATTTCCACCGCAAGAAAGTTTGTGAGAAAACCTCAACTAAAAAAGGAGATTTTACTTGAGTCATTTTCCAGCCACCTTAACACAATTTACACAATGACTAATTTATATAGCACTGCCATACATAGATCCTCATTGTGCTGTCAAAAGATTGAGAGAAATTAAATAGGTCACTCTGTGGCAGGGCATTTCAAAAGAAGAAGACTTCCTGTTCTTATCATCACCTGGAGTAACTGATCAAAAGCATGTCCTGTGAGCTCTGACAGCCAAGTACCAAATCTCCTAAGCAGAGCTCATAGGAACATAATATCATATCATAATCACAAGTCCAAATCATCACTACCACTACTAGACCAGTTTAGAAAGAGGAAAAGTGAAAACAGCAGAAACTTAAGCCGAGAGCTGAACCCTGACTACACACCTGCAAACCTTTTTCATAATCATATATCCACTCCTGCAGTGACATCTGCTGGCTAATCAATGTTTCTGACCTTCATTCACTTCATGAATCTCGTCTTCTGTGTGTGGGTGAACACTGAACACTGTGGCTTTTCAAAATTGTGCTTCACCTTTTGCAGCTTTTCCAGCTGTTACCTCTTTGAACTTAATAAATATTAATCCTTTAAATTAGCCCCGTTTTATAGTGGCGAACCAATTAAAAAATGCACTTGGATGTATACAGTTTAAATCGATTTCTATGTATAATATCCAGTACAGTTCCACAGATGTGTTGAATCAATGCCAAGGCTCACTGAAGCTCTTCTGATGGCCCTAGTGTCCCAACATCTTATTAACACCCTGTTATTAATTTGTCAAACATCTGTGTATTGATCACACTAGCAGTTTTATATATTTCACACATATTATGGTTTATATGGTAAATATATTAACAATATAAATTATAATATATGAAATATTATATTCGGGTATTGTATATCACAGTGCAAATGATGCATGATTTGAATTTAATCATACATCATTTGTACTGTTTTATACTGTTTTAAAGTGAACAAAATTTGAGCAGGGAATCAGATATAAAGATATATACAATGCTGTTATATTATTTCTCCATTAGATCAGTGTATAAACCAGCAGCTTCAGTGAAGACAGTCACAAAAGTTGTGTATACCCAAATATCCATTATAGACGTATGTTGTAGAATCTGTGTTAATAATCGGAAAGGATTAATCTGGCCAACTGTCAGAGACAATTCTTCTGCATGTGATTAGTGGAGAATGTGTGTAAATGCTAAAAGCCACAGCATGACCTTTGCTCTTGTTATGTGTGATGTGTGTATATCGTGAGCCCTTGGTCTGGATGATGTTAAAGGCCAAGGTCCCGCTGCTCAGATCATATGTCTGCGTATAATGTGGGAGGGTGTGGGAACCCCAGCTACAGCCAAAGCCTCTCAGTTACAGTTTATAAGAGCATCCAACACATACGTTATCAAACACATGGCATGGTGGTGTGTTCAGGCTCTTTCTTTTAAGTTTTCTTCCAGCAATGGACTCGTTTCTGAAAGCGCTGCACATGCGAACCCACTGTGACAGCACAGGTGAGGACCACAAGGATGGAATGGCCAGAGATGACCCACAAGTGAACCTATAGAGAACGCACACTGATTAGACTATACCACCTAACTGCATGTGTACTACATGAAGAGATTTTGGATATAATTTACATAAATAGTTCCATTATTAAATACTACCATGTTGAAAGAATGGTCAGTAAGCCAGGGTGCCTAACTTCTGTAGTTTTGCGCTGAAGCTAAGAGGCTAATGTAGCTAGCAAGTAATGGAAGAGTGTGTTCACACTCTTATTCAAAGCATATCCTGTTCATCAGTAATGTCACACATATTTGAGGAGATGGTTTATTAAGATACAATGTGGCTTATTGTACTCTACAAACATTAACAATCACTCATTGAATCACCAGTTCAAGGAATTGGTAACATTTTACAATGCTATATTATGCAATAACTCTTGAATGAGTTGTACTATATTATCATCGAAGTCACTACAATTAACTACTAATAAATACTGGGTAATTACTCAGTAAGTAACAATAAAGTAATGGTATGTTCATAGTTCATTATGAACTAAGCAATAATTAGACACATACTAATACACAGTATTTTAAATTGTTAACTGCAAGTTTTAAACTTACAGATGATTCCTGCTATTTTACAAAATCATGTTTCTAAGCAGAAATTGCAAAATTTAGCATAACGATGTCATTTGAAACAAGAATATGAAGACTTATGTATTTACATAGCATATTTTGGGTAAGACTTTTAATTAACTATTTAACTATTAATTCTTACATACAGTTGTCTCATAGCTCCAGACATCAAGCATGTCATGGCTATTTGAGTAACTTTATGGTAGTAATCAGAACACCAAGAACGCACCTCATGCTTTGTGGGTGCGTGGAAGCTGTTGTTTAAGCATTGTTTATCTTTTTCACTCGTTTTCCAAATTTCTTTCTATTTACAGACCATGCATGCTTTATGAGGATAGTTAGCAACTCCCTTGGGTTCAAAAGAGCCACTGCTAACATACTGACTGGGTTGGCTCATTCCAGCTGGTCAGGCTTTTAATAGCACCAGACATTCATTGAGTTATTATAAGAGCAGGACAAATATATTTTATTATTAAGATACTTTATGTGAGTCTAGGATGGCTTAGTAAAACATTTTGTATTTATTTCTTTTGTTTCTTTTAACTGTTGGTTTGTTCACTGATGGTTGTTCACTATGCAATATCATCTGAACTTTTATCTTTTGGCATATACTGAGCTATATTTGCCCTTAAGCAGTATGCAAGCAGTGCTCTGTATAAGGACTCACAATGCAAGCTGTTTTACTGTACTCATTTATTACACTTCAAACTGCACAAATATGTAAGTAAAGGCACACAAACCTAACCTAAAGGTCTCCAAGTACTAAGTGTATTATGTATAAGTGCAAATGCATCTGATATGAGCTGAGAAGCATGTGGATTTGCGTGAAATGCCACCTACTATATGAAAAACGTTTTTACCTGAAAAAAACTTGTACACAGTTCTGGTTAAGTCTTAAACAGCTTTGTACTTTGGCATTAAATAGGACAAGCCAAAGTTTGCTGTTTCTTTCTAACATGCATGCATGTTTTCTGTGGCAGGAAAGCACGTCATAGATTGCTACAAAGACCCACACACAGACACACAAAAATGCCACATATCTTCACAGCTCAGGATAGAAGATGTATGATGCTTATCACATACAAGGAACTGTCACCTCATGTTGTTCCTGTTTTTTACTCACACAAAGCTATTGAAACTACGCTGAACCAGCTCCTGGGAGTCTTAATAATCTTATGCCTCATTCCTAATCTGCAGTGATTAAGCAAAAGTACTGGATTGATGAGATGTTTGTCATGAAAACTGCCAGTTAGACACCTTCTGGATTGCACTGGTGTCTAGTTTGTTTCTTTGTGTCTAGTTTCTGTGTCTATTTTTACTTCTGAGAAACCCCCAAAACAAACAACACCTGAAAGCGGTTGTGGTACAAGCCTGGAAAAACAAAACGCAAAAACAAGAATGTAACAGTTCAGTATCTATGTTGTCATGGTCTTGACCAATGGCTATTAATTTCTCAAATTAATTTAAAATTTAGTATAAAATCAACATTGACATACACCTTAATAATTTTTTAACATATACTTTTACATCAATTATTTTTATTCTTTTTTTCTATTATTTTATTATTTTTTGCCATTTTTTTTCTTTAACTGAAATCATAAAGTGTTTTCCAATGAACAAAGTATAAACATGGAGCTACGTGCTTCAGGCAGTTAAGAAATTGCGGGGACAATGTTGAGTCAACAATTTTGTTGTTAGCAACTAGCTAACAATAAAAAAGTTGTTTTTTAGGTTTTCTGTCTCTATTTATTAATTCTGGTCTACAATAATGCATTCTGTTTATTGTTATGTTAGGCTTCTAGGCTACTGAGTTTACTAAGTTTAATTTGCCCAGCCATTAACACATTAACACATAGCTAGTTAGCTAACAATGCTAGGTTAGTACACTGGTTTCAGAGGTGGGAAGTAACAAAGGAAAATTAAGTCTGGTTTGTAAATATATCTACTTAAGTTTTTCTTTCACCTAATACTTTTGACTTTTACTTACTACATTTCAAAAGAAGAAAACGTTCTGCTCAGTACATTTTCAAAAAGAATGTTTTCTTCTAATGAAATGTAGTAAGTAAAAGTCAAAAGTATTATGAGAAAAAGCTCAAATAAAGTAGTTTTCTTCTTATGACATGTAGTCAGTAAAAGACTACATTTCTCTCTAATCATATATTTTTAAAGTCCTAATCACTGTAATCGATCTGCTGCTATGTACACTTTGCATTTATCAAGACAGTTTGTATTGTGACAGCAAGCTATTAGCATTCAACTAGTCTGTATCAAAGTTATCATCATGCTAGCTAGTATTTGAAAGATTAGCAATAAAGCTGTTGTTAGTTAGCCTTAGCAAATGTTTTTAGACTGGATGTTTCCCATAACGATTAGAGCATGTGAGCGAAGTGGAGCGGTGTGAGATGCTGCTCAGTATTCCACTCTATGAGTGTATGCTCCGCTCAACCGCTCACGGACCAAGCGAACGCTCCACTCATGTACCGCTCACGCTCACCCGTAAAACAAAGTTCACTCAAATTTCTCTGTAGTTAACTTGTTTCTGCTTGTAATACATTGCTTGAATAAATGCCTCAATTACAGTAGTAGAGGTAATGCCCTTTCAATAGACTAACTATTAATATTACAGTTGTGTGTTGGCTATTGCTTCCTTCTAGCTACACTGACATGATTGCATAACAACAAGATACCTTACTGGATACTTATCTATTCATTTATTATTGAATGGTATGTACTAGCTCACTACCATGTTTACATAGCACATCCTCGTGCTTTCAGGCAATGTGCCGCTTAAGATTCCAAAAGGAATCTTTGCTAACTCCCACAGTCTCTCCACACTCCCTTTCAATTTCTTCTCCTTCCTCTTTCTTAACTTTGATTTTTACTTTTATGCACATTTATATATAAGGTTTGCAACTTCATCAAAACAATGTTTGAACTCCACAACCTTAGACCTATTGCTTATTTCACAGTTTCTCAAACCAGCATATCACAAAGTGCATTCTGGGTTGAGCAAGCGGCACTGAATGGTCTGAGCGAGCAGAGCGGAACCTTAAGAAAGGCGATCTCTGCGCCGGTGGAATTATCAGTGCTCCGCTGCTCCGCTCACATGCTCTGATAACAGTAGTGTGGAAAATCTCAAGAAAGGTTTTGATTTTGGTTTTGCACTGTCTTTGGTATGGAGCTTACTCTTGACTTGGTCTTACTACAACACTATTGTGAAGGGATGAAGAAGTGTATTAGCTATATGGAGTATATGGTGCATTTTTATACTATGTCCTTTGGATATATCTAGTCAACTAGTATCCAAGGTTTTGTAGGGTTTGTTCCTTGTCTTAGTTCTACTTCCCTAGTCAAGTTTTGGTAGTGTCTGGTTTTGGCCTGTGTCTACTATAATAATAATAATAATAATAATAATAATAATAATAATAATAATAATAATAAATCCTATAATTTGAATATCTGTTTGTGATCTGATCTGCAGACAACCATTCAAAAATCATGAATGAAAAGATTAGTTGGTAATTGAAAATCTGTTGGTAAATGAAAGGTTTCCCTCTCATTACAATGTTTAACTAAGAGATCAGGTAGAGAATTAAGGGCAAGATACTAGTGACTCTAGATAAACATCTTGCAGTGTGGCTTGAGAGCAGACAGTGAACAGGATAAGACGTGATTCAGGCCAGGCTCAAGCCGTCTAATCTTGTTAGCAATCATATCCAGACTGAGACCTCTCAGGTTTTTTTTTAGGTAAAGAGCATCACTGACCATGTATAGGTGACCTGCTGCTTTGTATTGCTTTGTATATGTTGTTTGATTAAACCTTGCATTAATGTATCTAATGGAAGCAAAATTAGTAGAATTTTCTACAAGGATACTTTTTACAGTTGAACTATAATTTAAATGTGGTTGGGAAAAAATTAATGGAAAAATTTCACTAATATCTGTGTGTTGGAATGAACAGGTAATGTGTTCTAAACAGATACAGATACAGATATGAATAGGGTGACGAGTGACTGGTCAGATATGAAGCTGAAGATATGAAAGACCACGTTCTGTAATGTAAGTCAATACACAATGCATTTGCAGCATTCATTCATCCTTAGTCACTGCCTGTTTAGGGTTGCGGTGGTTTAAATTAAGCTAATAGTTTGTTTCTATTTTGGGAAATAGAACCAGATAAATTTGTTAGAAAATATTGTGGACAGGTACAAACAAAGATAATGACTGTGCGTGTGGGATCATGAAACTATGTAAGCTTGTTTCCACAACGTATTAGAAAATATTACACAGATTTGCCTTGCAATTGTGACTTTTTGTCTTGTGATTGCAAGTTAACATCATGCGATAGTGACGCAATAGTAACTAATAATAACACACAATTGTGACTTTTTTAGCTTATAATTGCAAGTTATTTTCATGCAACTGTGACGTACAAGCGAACTACGTGAAATATGTGACTTACATTTGAAACATGTGAAATACAAGCATATTTAGCAATGTGTAAACAAGGAATTGGACCTCCCTGAGGTATTCTTTTCAGCATGAACTGTCCCCTCCAGGAGAATGTGTCTGAACACAGCCTGAACACAGCCTGTGGTGTTGGTGTGACTTGGTTGGGGGAGGGGATAGCCTCATAAGTGGAAGCACAAAGTCGCAAAGATAAAAATTCACAGCTGTGAGTTATTAACTTGTAATTCCAGAATAAATAGTCACAGCTGTGTGATATTATCCTGCAAGTGAGAGATAAATAGTCATAATTCCGAGATAATCTGTGTAATATTTTCTGATATGTGCTGGAAACAAAATTCCAAAAAACAGTCCTGCGCGCATTAAAAAACTAAACAAAACCAACCGTTCCAGGTTTAGGCCACGCCTACTTCTGGTTTAAGTACAGATACAAATATTTGGAGCATTAAACAAATACAGGTGCTGTTAGTGGCATTTTACTACACCAACACTCTGTGACTATAGTTGAGGAGCTATGCAGCAATGATTTCTTAAATTGTTCTGTAACTGACTTCTGCTGGGAACACAACTGAACTTAGAGCCTTGGAGTTTCCAGATGGTTAATGAGTCAATCCTGTAGCCCTCTCTGTCGCTTCCTTACTGCTCTTCTTATCACAGTCTCCTCCTCCTCTCCCTCCCCATGCTCCCTTCTCCAAGGCAACAGTCAGGTGACCTCAGAAGGAGCAGAACTCACAGGAGGCTGCTTTGTGTATGAGTGTGAGAGTGTGACTTGGTCACTTTAGGCTCAGACGAAGAACTAGGCAGTTAAATGTTACATGACATGTCCACAGAACAGACAGAACTCATGCAGACCCCATTGCTGAAAATCTGGGTGCCTGGGGCTGGAGGCTCACTGAGCCAAAGGAGAGGCTGTGAGTGTGGAACAAAATATTTTCATCTTTTCCTCTCCTTTTTGTTGATGTGGTTTTTGGTTTTAGTCTGCTACTTGTTTAGTGGAGATTTCACATCTCCAGAAACAGACTGCTGCTAAATATTTTTTTATTAATGTTTCAGCATTTTAGATAATCTACATTCATGTAGATGAGCTGTGTAAACTTTTTTTCTACTAGTATCTGTTTTTTTTTTTTTTCAGTTTGTGTGATGAAATAAGTAAAGTGTTTGTCATGCAGTAGCTGGAACAATCAAACTGTTCCTTCTTTAATTGATTGCCCTGATTACTCTGATTTCTTCCCATCTCCCCTGTCTACGATTTCACCACATTCACTTTAGTATTTCAAAGTCTATCAATAGCTGAACATAGCTAAAAAATATTACAGTGGTTTATGGAAGCTGAAAATAGTAATACAAAAAGATACAAGTTGTGACTGTTGTCACAAACTGGGAATGTGGGCCATTATGCATGAAAAGCCAATTAAGCATTTACACAATTTTTTGCAGAAAATTTTGCCAGACATTTTTTGCATTGCAAGTTAATGATTGCTATTACAGAGGCTTTCTGTCCCATTGTCCATCCTGAGAAACAGGGGACAGGACAGCATGCTGTGAGGGGGCATGTGGAAGCTGATAGCCCAGGGCAGAAAAAACCCCAATAGTGTTACCATGAACACCATGAACACCATGAACAGGGTGTCCCTGGATATAAATAAATAGAGGGGATGGGCAGAATTGTCCAAAATGTTCTCCAACACTGCCAATATCCTCTTCATGTTTACCTCCTCCAGTAATTTTCAACTTCCTTTGGCGCTGGTCTTCCTGATTATTTTTGAGGCTCTTGACGTCCCCTGCAGTGACATTGACCTACCAATGGACCACAGGATAAAAGAGAACTCTGGCCTCAACAAACTGAAAGAAAAGTACATTCTGGCCTTTCATGTACAGTGTATCAGTGTTATCAGTCCAGTCCAGCTGTTCAGTCAGTCTGTTGTTCAGGTAGACTCCCAGGTACTTGTCGGACTGTACCAAAAGTCAGATCTGTTTTCTGTCCAGCTTCTCAAAGGTGTTTCTTCATGATGTAAGACAAAAGGGTCTATAGTCCTTAAGACTGCTGGACTATCCTGTCTTTGTCATTGCAGCCATATAGCAAGTCGTCCAGAGCTAGGGCGATTTCTGCCATTTCAGGGACAGATAGAACAGGTACTGTGGCATTCCACTGTAGCACCCTGGAGCTGAGTCCAACACACCCCACAGCCTTGCCTTTTCCAAGATCTCTTCAGTCAGTCCTCAGACAGTCAGATTAGAGTGTGATGGGGTCAACAGGGTGGTGTCTTCAGTGGGGGAATCACTGGGACTGCAAAAAGAAGGAATGGGGGTGGGGTTAGGATTTATGCCTTGCCTGAAGAAAACCTAATAAACAAAAGAACTGGAGTCGGTTGGTAGGGGTGTGGTGGCATGCTGGGAGAATCTTCTTAACATTGTTCTGCTGCAATTTGGCCCTCACTTAGTCACTTTTTAAGCTCTGACTGCTCCCATTTGGTCTCCTGACCTGAAGGCACTCTTCTTTTTGTTCAACAGGTCTTTCAGGTCCTTAGTGATCCACGGCTTGCTATATAGAAAACAACGCACTTTCTTTGTGAGATAGGAATCTGCTATACAATGACTAAGCCCCTCAGATCATGTTACCCCAACCACTACTATAGGTTTTTAAAATATTGAGATAATATGTAATTTTGGCACTGAACCTTTCTTTAATCAATATGTTTCCTGTCTTGTAGGAAAAGTATACTGTTGTTCTCATTGTGGTATTCACTATTCTGCAGCATCTCGACCCCAGTTTACAAACTCTCCAACCATGATTGTAATGGTGGGGCTGCCAGCCAGAGGAAAGACTTATATCTCCAGGAAGCTTACACGCTACCTCAACTGGATTGGAGTCCCAACTCAAGGTGCTCGGTCAATCTATAGCAGAAGTTCTCAATTCAGACCATGTTTGGTTTAGCGTCTGAACCAGGTCATCAGTGACTGCATGGAAAAAATATGGACAGGCTGGGGTTATCTCCATCTAAACCATCTGCTCCCTGTAGAGCCAATTCTGGACCTGTAGACAAGTACCAGTAGTACCAGAGTATACGGTCTGGGAGGACTGTATCCAGAAGATCTGTTAGATATGGTGGGATAATACCATGAGGGCTTTAAAATAAAGGAGTAGGAGTTTGTATTTAATTCAGGCAGCTAGTGTAACTGTCAAAATATGATGAGTGTAATGCAGAGCACTTGCTGCATATGATAACTGAATTTTGGGGTCTGAAGTTTTAATACATTAAAACATATTTATTATTGTAGCGGAGTAGTCTAAGTATAAGGTTATGAAAGGATGAGCCAAGCTTTCAGCAAACTAAGTGACAGATTAAGTCAGGCAATGTTGCAAACTGAAGAAAAAGACAAAACAGGTTTGAGTATAGAACCCAAGATTATCTTAAGATTGTGTAAAATTTTAAAAATGGGATCTGTTTCTCCGCAGTCTTTAATTTGGGCCAGTACAGAAGAGAAGCAGTCAAGAGTTACAAAAACTATGAATTCTTCCATCCAGATAATGAAGAGGCCATGAAGATCCGCAGGTATGGAGCAAGATACATATTATATATTTTATGTATTCAAAGTAAAGATGTAACAGGCTACTCATATCATGAATGCAATAGCTTGTGTATGGATTAGTATTGTATGGTATAGTGTAACTCTGTTGTGTGCAGGGCTTGTGTTTTAAAGGCCCTCAAGGACATTGCCAACTACTTCACTAAGGAGCAGGGACAAGTAGCAGTGAGTAAGGGGGAATACGAGATCGCTGCTCATCAAAGCACAGCAAAACCTGTAGTATCATTTACCTTTATATCCACTGATATTAACAGTGCATGCCTCAGAATACAAAAAATATAATTACTAATTAATATTTATCATAAATACGCAGCACTGGTATGGCAATATACCATTATAAGTTAATCTAAAAAGATTTTGCTATAACAGTGTAGAAAATAAAACCTTAAAAAAGCTTTCTATAGTTACAAAGGTAGCATAGAGTAAGTAAATATAAATGAATGAATGATTGAATGAATGAATGAATGAATGAAATTTGCTAAAATCACTTACATTACATTTTTTAAAATGATTCCACAAAATGTAAAATTTTAAAAGTAATCTATGCAAAACACATTTTTCACCCATAAAAATGACCTAGGAATATTTCTGCACTTTTACCTTCATTACAAAAGATGGGATCTATAAATATTCATGAATATCCAATTTTTTATTGAGCGTATTTCATGAGAACACAAACTAAGCTCATACATAATGCTTCCTGTATTAGACTGTAGGCAAGTTGAGGAAGTCATTGAAGAAGTCACTGGTTTAAATGAAAAAACAAAATCACTGTGCAAGCAAATTTGATCCAAACTTTGAGCTCTGGGGTATCTTAAAACACACAAATTTCCTTATTGCGCGGGCACTGCAGTTTTGTGTGTTGTTTAAAGCAAAAACCATGACATCGTACTATTTTTTTTCTTAGTCATTCCATCTTTAATCTGAAAAAAAAAAGATCTGAAATAGGAATGTTGTTTCTATTGGTAATGCCTGTAGCAGGTACTGACTGATTTAGAATTTACCTTAATGACTGTTTGAAAAAAAAAAAAAAGACATAATGGAGTGATGAAGCTGAAGCAATCTCTAATTAAATTATCTTACACAGGTATTTGATGCCACTAACACGACAAAGGAGAGGAGAGGAATCGTCAGCAGCTTTGCCAAGGAGAGGGGCTACAAGGCAGGTGCAGGGCTTCCCACACTTACATAGAACAGAATTAATGCTTCTCCAAATTAAAAAAAAAACAACAACAACAAACACTTGTGCTCATTTTCACAATTCTTCAGCAGTAAATCATTTATTTTCAGGTGTTTTTTATCGAGTCGATTTGTGATGACCCAGAAATTATTGAGGCAAATATAATGGTAAGGAAAAATATAATAATCTAATCTAATCTAATCTAATCTAATCTAATTCAAGTTGAAGCATTTAAGCTGAAGCACTTTTCATTTAAATCTATTTTTGGTTGCCCATAACAGGAGGTGAAACTGAGTAGCCCGGACTACGAGAACTGCGACAAAGACAAGGTGGTGGAGGATTTTCTGAAGCGCATTGAATGCTACAAGATGACTTACATTTCCCTTGATGATGAAAACGACAGGTTAAAAACATGCATTTTAAGAACAACAGATAATACAAATTATCCATGTATTTCAATCAATTCTGTCTTCCGCTTCCTATCTGGTGTGCATTAGGAATATGTCCTACATTAAGATCTTCAACGTGGGCACCAGATATCTGGTGAACAGGGTTCAGGACCATATCCAGAGCCGTATAGTGTATTACCTCATGAACATCCACGTCACACCACGCTCCATCTACCTCAGCAGGCATGGGGAGAGTGAGCTGAACCTGCTGGGCCGCATCGGAGGAGACTCTGGCCTTTCTTCACAAGGCAAAAGGGTGAGACAAGGCCTGCTATGTTTTTTGGGTCTGCATGAGTAATAATAGTTGTGAAATCTACTTGATTCACTGATGTTCGGTGATGGATGATTGTAATATTAGATGGAGGGATTAAACTCTAGTATATATCAATAGCTCGACAATGAAATTATTAGGGTTGAGCAAAGAGTTATATCATGAGGTATCAAAGAAATCAGCCCCAGCCTTGCTTCTTCATGCCATTTCTGTGCGTTTATGGTGCTGTTGTGCTTGTTTCTACAGAAGTCCGCCTTAAGACATTTGTTAACAGCAAATAATCTGATGTGGATACCAAATGAAGTGTATGTCTTTTTTTCTTTATAACAGCCCTGCTAGACCTTTGCTTGTCTTTGAGCATCATCATTTCTACAAAAAATTACCTTTTGTCATACATCTGTCAGTAATCATTCTTACTAGTGATGTCAGAAAGTTTGCATGTGTTAATTACTATGAAAACACCAGGGTCTAAATGTATATGATAAGTGGTGTCCCACTAATAGTTGTTCCAGTTTAACACAGATCCCAGATAGAAGATTGATCATGGCATGAATGTTGGGACCAGAGGGGCTGGTTTGAGTATTTCAGAAACTGCTGATCTCCTGGGAATTTCACACACAAGTCTCTAGAGTTTACACAGAATGGTGTGAAAAACACCAACTATCTGTCAATGATAAGTGTAATGTTAGCCAAACATTGGCCCAAATTAAACGAACCATGTATAAGACTTCTGAACTATCTGTAAGTTCTGTCCTATATCATGCCTGAGTGGTGGCCTCATTAAAGTTGAGTTGTGGATATTTGGATTAGTTCATTGCCATCATTCAGTGGCCTGTAGGTTGATTGTGGTTCGGCCCTGAACCATCACACGTCTCCATTACTGAACGTGTACGTTGTTATCCTTGAAAGTGTTTTTTTTTTTTTTTACTTATTTTAACTTATTTTTCTCATATGTCAAAATGCATTATTGTGCATACATATTATACATCAGAGAGTGTGTTCACAGAAAGAAGCTGGTACAGTGGTTACAGCCTTGCAGCCCCAAGGTTGTGGGTTCCATCCTGAGCCCTTTGGAAGCAATAAACTATATCTATCTCTCTAGCCTTATGTTTTTCAGTGCTAGACCATTTCCAAATGTAGTGAACACTATAGTGATCCTCAGTTTCATTGCCAGTCAGTTTGAGGGACCAGGACATCTCTATGGTTAGACAGATATGTAGATGAACGTGAAATACTCTGTCCCACACAGAAGTTCATTTCATTTCATTGAACAAAAAGCCATTACAGTATGTATGCCCAATAATGCATTTTGACATAAAGAAAAGTTGCAATCTCGAGAAAACAAGTTTGTTATATTGAGATCACAAGAACATTAAAAAAAAAAAAATGAAATGCCTTGGATGGCCTTTTTGGACTTCCATAAGGTACAATGCTGATTAACATTAAGCAGTAGCCATTTTATGTAAGGACATATGCCTAAGTAATGGGTATTTTGTTTTACCTATTGGCAGATCCCTCCACTGTGAAGTCTACCTGTCTCATCCATTTATTGTGCAGTTTTTTCCGCCTTCTATAACCATTTTGCTTAATAACCTTGCTTAGTGGAACCAAATCATACTGGTAGATAAGTCCATTATGCCCATGATGTTGTCGGTGTTTAAGGTTGGATTGTAAGACGTTTCTTTTCTGAGATTTGGTAGTTCTTCCATGATTCCACTCATTTCTTGTACTACTAATGTACTACAAGACATGGGGGGACACTAATGTACTACAACTGGGGTGCCATTAAATTCTTGTGAAAAATTAACTTTACATAAACAAAGAAAGAAAAATCCAACATTGGAAACATGCATTTAATCATTCAAAAATCTCAGACAACAATATTTCATCTTTACAATGCTGGTAATGGCTGCATTTTGCTTTTCAATGAGTAGTAGCATTGAAAGGAACAGAGATTAGTTTTTAGCATAGCAAAGACCACAAAATATGGATAACTAGCACCTATACTAATGTCATGAGGACATTAAGGACATTCTAATGTAAAAGTTTTTTTTATATAGTATCAATTTTATTTTTCAGTCTATAATTTGTTTTTTCAACATGACTTCATCAGTCAATATCACAACATTAATGTTAAAAAAATTATAAAGAAAAAAACAATTAGAGAACTTACTTTTCTTCTTCCCATGATCTTCAGGAAATTCACATGATGCAAATTCCTATTAAACATATGACTTATTCCAAATATTTCATGGGGGTGAATGTATTCAGGTAATAGGGTAGAGTGAATGATGTGGAACTAAAATGTGCACTTTTCATGACATACAATGGATACAGATGTTGTTAAAAATAAAGATGTTATATAGATTTACCTGAAACATGAACATAGGTTCTTTTGAAGGGCAATTTAAATATATGTAAAATGTTTTATTTTTACTATACATACTTATTTGTAAATATAATGTCAGTGGGATACAAATGGCACCCCAATTGCAATAATGACTCCAGAATGAGCTGATGACACACACATATGGCTCTGAGTCACTAACTCAACTCTACAGCACCATCTGCTGGGAAAAATCTTTTTCAAAAGGCTCATCTTTGGCATTGCAAGTTTCTTTGGATCCACCGCATCTGTGAAGCATGATGTTTTATAATGTAGCTTGTTTGGTATAGACTAAACGACTCTGCTTTGTTTGTCAGTATGCTAGTGCTCTGTCAGAGTTCATCAGAAATCAGGACATAAAGGACCTAAAGGTGTGGACGAGTCACTTTAAAAGGACCATACAGACGGCTGAGGCTCTGGGAGTCCCTTATGAGCAGTGGAAAGCCCTGAATGAGATCGATGCTGTAAGATAATATCTATATATCTATACACAACACCAGATATATCAAAACGGCATGTTTTATAATGTCAAAATCTCATTTAAGGGTGTGTGTGAGGAGATGACTTATGAAGAGATCCAGGAGAACTATCCGGAGGAGTTTGCGATGAGAGACCAAGACAAGTATCGGTACAGATATCCCAAAGGAGAGGTAAGCTAGATTCACCATCCAATCTGTTTAGTGTCAAAATGGCACTGAATTTTTTTTTTTTTTTTTCAGTGGAGTGATAGTTTTTTTTTTAGCATAAATCATTAGGCCTCTAAGTTTTTGAGTGAGCATGGAAAGAACATGATTTTAGTCTTTCAGTAGAATTCCCAAGCATATAAATTAGCTTTTCGTGTGTATCCATTTTGATTACTAATAATAGAAATAGAAATGAAGACATTATTATGAATATTTTAATATAAATTTATGTCACAGTGCTGTTGAATTATCAAATCTGATTGGTCAGCAGGTGTTTTATTACAAAATTAGTTTTATATAACAGCATCTAATATGTTATTGTTTCTATAGCAACAACTTACACAAGGACTTGTATGAGCCACATAAACAGGATTAAAAATGTGTGTAGTTGTTGATATGGTGAAGTTTTCTGTGAGGAGACATTTTTAGGAGGAGTCTCCAGTGTCAACAGCCAGAGGTAAAGCTGTAAAGAAGATATATAAATATATTTTACCTATATTGTTTGGCTTATTAATTTCTACAGAGAGAAGGAAAGAGAAAATGGTGCTCCTATATTGTAGCACGTATAGTTAAATTTATCTATAAAAAGTATAATAAGTTCTTTCTGTAATAAAAAATTGAATCGTTGCCAAATTGCTGTGGTATAAGAGGAATAAAACACCTTTGGATATGCTGTTATAGGAAAATAATCAACTTCCAGGTGGTAGTATTAACTCTGCTTCACATTGCCACTGAGCAGGCTAATATGTCATGTTTTAATCCTGATTTAGCGTTACCTCAAAGCTAACGTTTCATCTCTGTGTGTCGCACAGTCTTACGAAGACTTGGTGCATCGTCTGGAGCCGGTCATCATGGAGCTGGAGAGACAGGAGAATGTGCTGGTCATCTGCCACCAGGCAGTCATGCGTTGTCTGCTGGCCTACTTTCTGGACAAAAGTGCAGGTTAGCAACGAAAGCCAGGCTGTTTATTTCAGCATTGAACCCTGCCCTAATGTGCAACTCTGTGAAAACATTGTTCATTTGGTTTCTCCACAGAGGAACTTCCATACCTTAAATGTCCCCTCCATACTGTACTCAAACTAACACCAGTGGCCTACGGTCAGTGTCAGAAGACCTGCTTTATATTAATTAGTTATTAACTTATATATGACTAGCAATTTTGCTGATTTTGTTAATGTTTTTTTTTATTGCATATAGGATGCAAAGTGGAATCTATTTACCTAAACATCCAAGCAGTCAACACACACAGAGAAAAACCTGCGGTAATCACCCAAATGCATAACAGACTAAACATACAGCCAGGTCCATAAGTATTTGTAGAGTGACACAATTTTTGTAATTTTGCCTCTGTACACCACCACAATGGATTTGAAATGAAGCAATCAAGATGTGCCTGAAATCTGGAATCCATGGACATCACCAGATGCTGAGTTTCCTCCCTTGAGATGCTTTGCCAGGCCTTTACTGCAGCCAGATTCAGTAGCTGCTTGTTTGTGGGTCTTTCTGCCTTCAGTTTTGTCTTCTATAAGTGAAAAAAATACTCAAGTGGGTGGAGTTCAGGTGACTGTTAAACCCCTTGAATTAAAGCTGAAATTCTACACTTCAATCACATCTTGATTGCTTCCTTTCAAATCCATTGTGGTGGTGTACAAAGGAAAAATTACGAGAATTGTGTCACTGTCCAAATACTTATGGACCTGACTGTAACATACATACAAAATTAACAGAGCAGCAATTTCAGCATTATTTCTGAATATGCGTGTAAACATATTTTATTTGTTTATTTGTATATTTGATTTGTTTCCTAGAATGTGGATGTGACAAGAAGGCCAGAAGAAGCACTTCGCACTGTTCCAGAACATTTCTAACACAGCTTATACAACACTTAGTTCCGGACAAGCGTAACGTAATAATTCATTACATCGAAACCGCTACGACACTTACTACAGGCTGTCAGTCAGTCTGTGCGCTGCACTGCAACACACAACACTCTATCCAGCTGTGGCTTCTTTAGGAACTATTTTCGATGACGGAGGAAAAATAAACAAAAGTTGGCCATAATGTGTCTGAAATGTCAGTTACTTGATATTATTATTTTTTTATTATAGAACTGTTATATACAAGCAATGTGCTGTTGTACTGAATATTAGGTCAGCTGTGATTATTAGGATGTATGAAAGTTATGCTGTATTGGAGAGAGTTTATTTTAGACTATATGTCTGATTAAAAAATGAGATATTTAGAATGTTTTGTTGACCAGTGTGTGATTCACTTCAACTTTAGTCTTATCTCAAAACATGATTGAGTAGGAGAGAGACAGACAGAAAGACAGACAGAGATGGACAGACAGGCAGACAGAGAGAGTCAACAGTAGGTTGCGTGTGTGTGTGCGTGTGCGTGTGTGTGCGAGGGAAAGAGAGAGACAGACAGACAGAGAGTGAGTGAACAGACAGACAGAGATTGGGATGGACAAACAGACAGACAGAGAGGGAGAGACAGAGAGGGAAAGACAGAGAGACCGATCGAGCGAGAGTGAGAGAGAGAGAGTGAGAGAGAGAGAGAGAGAGAGAGATCGTTTAGAGTTAGACATCAGGACCTTGGACAGCAACCAAACAAACACTCATCTGTCATATACACAGTTCATAACCTCAATAATCTGACTATACCTAGCACACATTTCTATTTAAAGTGTTTTCACTAAAGTCCTATAGTTCCACTGCAAGCAGAGGTGGTAAAGGTCATCTAAATAAATACTCTGCTACAGTTTGAAGTACAGCTTGAAATTCTTCAGTCAAGCTAAAACAGAAAAGTACTAGTGAGTATAGTATAGTAAGTATAGTGAGTTTTACTTAATCTGTTCATATTGAATTTTAGTAAAGATTTGATATAAATTTGGATATGAAGCCCTGCTATTGCTGTTATTTCTGTAAGAAATAAATGATTGAATGTTACTTAGTACAGCACCTCAATATGTAAGTAAATTTATTTCCTTAGTAAGTATTGTTCATACTAGAATATGTTGATGGATAATTTCATCCTGATTAGGGTCTCTGCGGCTCCAGAGCTTATGCCAGGAACACTCGGATGGCACCATGCACACACATTCACACATCATCGGCAGTTTTGTCCACCTGCATGTTTCTGGACAGTGGGAGGAAACCAGAGAACCCAGAGGGAACCCAAACAAACATATACAGAACATGCAAAACTCAACACGGTAACCCGAGCTCAGGGCAGAACCAGGGATTCTGGAGCTGTGAGGCAGCAATGCTACTTGCTGCGCCATTAAGACTTTCTTTTGTTTTTTAAAATCCTGTTATTGAAATTTTATTTATTGCTGCCATTAAATAGGTAAAGTAAATAATGTTCTAAATATAGCATTGAGAATTGTTTCAAACGTAGTAGCGGTAGCTCAGTGGGTAAGCTATTGGTCTACTGCTCAGAGGGTCATGAGTTCAAGCTGCCACTGCTGGGTCCTTGAGTGGGGCCCTTGAGTGAGGCCCTTAACCCTCAACTGCTCCATTGTATAAAAATGAGATAAATGTAAGTCGCTCTGGATAAGGGTGTCTGCCCAATCCCGTAAATGTAAGTGTTATCTGTCATTATAAATGGTTTTGATAAAAGGGTAAGCTAATTTAGAATATGATAGAAAATTTTTCCTTCACATGTAGCTAGTCAACACTTTGAGGACACTTTCAGAAATGTAGCTAGGGATTTTGCTTTATTAAAGGCAAGGAAGCTTAGATAAGGTGGAAATTCAAAGACTGTCCCAGTATAATGAATTCAGTCTCGTATGCCACGGTACTAGAAGAAAGATCTCAGTGTACGTGATTGCAATCAATGAACAAAAGCTGCACGTATCAGCAGAGCTCTGTATGGAAAAGGACACAAACACACACACACAAGGCGGGCATTCATGGGTTAACGGTGTGAGGATACTTGAGGCCTCCAAACGATGGCAGGATTGCGCGAAATTTCCAGCAGAGAGCTGCACTTGAACTTGTGCCAATAAACACCCCCTCTGTTCCTCTGTATGTAGCCTTCCCACAGGTACGAGACTGCGCGAGACTCTCTTGCGCACAGACCTGGATGACTTGTGGAAGTACGGGGAGGGATTTACGCCTCGACAGCAAGAAAACGCACAGCTTTTTGTCACGCAATGCTTCATGTGTGGGTTGCATGAAGCTGACGGAGGCTGAACAGAGACATTAGACTGATTGAAAATGGTTGTATATGTGCACAGGATCGCGGTGAGGCTGCTCATGATCGTGGTGTGTGCTGGAGGAGCAGCGGAGTTCGGAACGCGTACAGACGCACGAGGCGCCGCTTTCACGGTGAGCGCGCGCGCGCTGTGTGTGTGTGTGTGAGAGAGAGAGAGAATGAGAATGAGAGAATCTCATTTAATATATCAAGTGATGAGTCTAAAGAGATATCTTTTTTTTTTTTTAAAGAGTAGAGTCTGTGCGCAAAAGCACATTTTCTGATAGCTTGGTGTGATTTGTTCGAAAGTGTACTTGTGTGTTTCCATTGAAAGTGTACTTGTGTGTTTCCATTTGCATTTATCCATTTGACAGCTGCTTTTATGCCAAGCCATTTAGTTAAGCAGAATTCTGCATAAAAGGTTAAGCATTTATAGTGAAAGGGGTCTTCAAGAGGTCTTCCATTTACTTACTAGCTCTAGGTGAGAGTCAAGAGTTCTTATTTCTCCACAGGCTCTTGGAGCAACATACTCTCTGATAGGGAAACATATGTTGTTGGGTTTTAGGACAAATTGGAAACAAACAACAACAACAACAACAACAAAAACTCATGTTCTGGCTTTTACCATATTCTCTAAGATGGGAGGAACCCAGGAGATCTGAGCGATATTAGTTTTTAGGAATCATACACATATTTGCAAGAAGATTCCTAGAGGGTGTGCCCTGAAGAAACCCCATCTTCCAGGAACCTTTTGTCTTAAGAGTGTAGACAGAACAGCAAGAGCTACAGCTGAACATAGACACACGTCTTTGTTAGAACCTTCTATTGACATTGTTTTAATGCAGCTAATTAATGCTATGCTTCACCATCCTAAAAATAACCCTAACCTTAACCTTAGTAACCAAATGGAAACCTTTTAGCTTTTTTTTTTTTTTTTTTTTAAATAAAAGCTGCAGTTTTTGTAACAAAAAAAACTTTTTCCATCATGGGGATCAGCCAAATGTCCCCAAAAGGGCTAAACTGTCAGACTTTCCTATCCTTGTGGTGACATTTGATCCCCACTGAGATATATAAACATTAGAACATTAGTCACACAGATACAGTTATACAGTTAAATTGAAGAAGAATAAACTTTTGCCAAGTCATACATGTAACCATGAAAGACAATGAGACAGTCAACCGAAAAATTCATATGAATCTACAGAATGTACAGCCCAGATATAGCTCACTCTGGCTATCTGTCTTTCAAAAATATATGACTTTTTTTACATTAAGGTTTATAGTCTATATAATGTATAAACAGATGTGCACACTGAAAGAATAGAACGCTTATGAGAACTGTTTGTTTGCACTTGCATCCCAATTAAATGACGTATGACTTGAGTGTCAGAGTAATTTTATTTGAATTACATGCGCAAATACAGGCAAAGCACACACTGACAGTTTTCCCCATTTCACTGTTTATGTTGTATTTCCTGCATCTCTACAGGATATATGGTAATACACTAACACAGTAATCGTTTATGTGTAAAATTAGCATCTGAAAGTCGTCTGTGTGCAGTACTGATATTTACCTCCATTTGCACCTCTTTCATGAATGGCTTTGATTCAGTCTATTTTAATACGACGTCGAGCCCCAACCACGTCTCACACGCTGGCGTCAGAGTGATGGAGCAAAGTCAGGGGCAGAGTACAGGGGTGTTTTCTAATAGTTCATTGGTCTCTTAGCCCATTTTCTTTCAGTATTATACTATGTTTAACTGATAATCTGGTCCATCATGGGCTCCTAATGCTGATTAATAATTTAATGAAATGATTTTTTAATGTAAAGTAGTTTAATTTATGACTATACACACTTCAGCCTGTAGTCAAACTCTCTTTGGTCATGCTTGTTTTAGAGTCAGGTAATTCATACTTGTGCCAAACACCAGTCTAAACAAAAAGGCAGGACTCTATAATTTGTGTCTTTGTGGCATAAACGTTCAAAGAATGGGTTTTTGTCATGCACATTTGGCTGCAGACTCTGAAACACAGTCTCTTAGAAGAGCAATCTAATATTAATTCTGAAAATGATTCAAATCAGTGGTCTGACTCTAACTGTCATTCTGTGGTATTGCTTCTCTCCTAGAGACTAAGGCGTCAGAGCAACACAGCTAAACCTGCTGTAAGTACTGGATTTTAACATACACACAGCATTTTATCATTTTTCTCATTAACTTGTGACCACGTCTGCCACTGTTTTCCACTGTGGACCAATAGTACTGACACTACTGAAAATATGTTAAATGAACCCATGTTTATTTTAATAACATACACACTGGTTAGTCTTGCCAAGGATTTTGGGCTAATAATAATTTTACATGGAATCGTTTAATTTTTTTTCCGAAGAAAATGAGGATTTGTAAGTAAATCACAAGGCACCCACAACGCCCAAGTTCTCCGCAATCACAGGCATAGTCTTCACTCACAAACAGTTAATCTGGTATTCCAATTGCAAATTTATAAGAATTGATATGATTGGTACAAAGTGGTAAATTAAGGATATGAGAGAAGTTATGGCTTTTCTTACAACTTTTCTTATGAAGTCAGTTATACTGTTAATTATACTTATTGCGGTTCATGCAGGCTTCACTTTTTTTTTTTAATCAATGCATAAAAAAACAGTCTTGCAGTTGGAATTCTAGCAAAAAATTGGGTATGTTTTTTTCCGCCAAATATCTCTAAGAACCACCTACTTTACCCTAAGTGGCCAACTGACTGACATTGCAGACGACCAGCCACAGAACTTTTCCTGAACCCCGCTGGCAAGGATATCTCATTTACCCTTATAAATGCTTTAATCAAAACTGTAGAAAACTTTAAAGACTGAATGAATTGAAATTCCATTCCCGTGACTACATCTTGCTCTGAAAACTCATTGCATTATGGTGATCAAAAGTTTTCTTTTCAGAAACCAGAAGTATGGAGAGCCAATCAGATTGCAACCTTCATACCCTGTGGCTAGATAAGATCGGATAATGATCGATAATTACCCAAGACCTGTTTCCAAATGCAACTAAATGTACAGTTCAAGAATAGAATAAAAAGGACAGACTCTGTAATATGATATTTTTATATTTGCTGATACCTGGTGTAAAAGTATACTATATATGTGCATATCACATATGAAGCAAGGTTTTTCTAATATTTTTACAGGTACCATGGCATCCAGAGCCAGACCAGTGTGGTCTGAACAAGGGCCAAGCAAACACACACACACACACACACACACACATAGCTTTGGGCTGCCATTAAATCTCATGACAGGCCAGTCTGACTGCAGGAATAAATGAACTACACAGACATATTATAGTTCATAGCAGAGTTTCTCAGATCCACTGCTGGTGACTCATTGTTCTACACAGTTTCACTATTATGTACTCTCTTGCCTAACCTTTGATATCTATGATGCCCTTAGCTGAAGATCACAGATTACCATGTGCGATGCACAGTCATCTCCCGCTATGCTCTCACCACAGTAGAGAGTACAGTGTGGAACCAGCTCCATTTCACCAAAGAGGCAGCGTTTGAGGTTGATCTGCCTCCCTCAGCCTTCATCTCTAACTTTACCATGTGAGTCATAAATGGTACTGTTGATTTCTTCACTTTCGTTCTCCTATTCAGTACCCATCTTAAAAGTAAGTGTCGAACAACAAAATACTGGCCTAGGAACTAAAAATAAAGGAAAGGGCCTCCTAGGAATAACCGTTTTAGACGCAAAAGCCCTATAAGTCCCTGTGTAAGAGCTGTTACTATAGAAACAATTACATATTAGAATGACAGCATTGATTTAAAGCTGTGATTTGAATTACAGCTGGCACTATTGTCAGACTGGCAGTTGTAGAAAACCTTCTGATTCAAGAATTCAACAGCGCTATTATATAATTATTTATAAAAATCATATAAAGGGGCATCTCATCTTAATTACTACATAAGGTACCTAGTAGATAATTATGTAAGTGTCAACAGATAAAATAGAGTTTATCCATGGTTTACCCATGGGGAAGTATCAAATACTAATAAAAACCGTAGTCAAGCTAAATTAGGTGATCAAATATCTCTGATTCATTCTTCATAACACGGTATTTGAAGATAGTACAAGAAATATTTTCTGAGAGAAATGAAAGGTTTATAAATGACCCTTAAACCAGCAAGAGGTCTAATCCCGAAATAAAACTTCAGAGAAGTTCTCTCTACGCACCGCTGGGGGAAAGAAGACACGTTTGTATATGACTAAGAGGCCTGAAAACCACTTTTCCTTTAAAAAGAATCCTCGGTGTAAACTAGATGCCCACAAATAAGAAAATGGCAGGCTGGCTGCTCGAGCAGCCAGGAGCTGAATTTGGGGGTGGAAGTGGTTTACGAAAGGGGAACCTTCAGGCCAGATGAATAGTGGTCTTTGTAGCAAGAAGTCAGAGAGCTAACAGACCAAATGACAAGAGCTAGCCATGTTTCTCCTCCTCCTCTTGCCCACTGGAGTTTACTAAGGCACGTGGCCAAGGAATACACCCTCACATATCGTTACGTGTACACAAACACTTTGAGTACACATGCAAGTACAATACACCTACACACTTACGCCCAGGAGCAGTTCTAGTTATAAAACGATGGTTGAACGCATCTCATACGGATCAAATATGTCTGTGTTTGCACACAAAGGTTCGCACACAAAACTGCACATACAGATGCCGATGACAAAACTATACACACACATACCGATACTTGTCTTTAGATAACTGACGTTATGCGGGTTATAACTGAGAGCTCTGTGTTCATCATCTCACTCAGCCATGAACAGCTATTCCAGATCTCTAGCTGACTCTCACTGCACACATACTGTTGCATCTGTTTTCCACTGGCCCTTAAACTCCCCTTTCAACATCGCTCTGTCTGAGAAAAGCCCTGTTTCAAAGCTGCCAGTTTATTTTGGTGGGTTTGGTGCTTTTTATGTAAACATGTATAGGTAGAGGGGTCAGCTTTATATTTAGGTTCTTTGCACCACCTTAAACAGGATACACAGTGTGTTTAACTGGAGTTAGGGAGGGAGAAAAGAATATGGGGAAATGGTGGTATAAGGTAATATAAGGTAGGTGTATAACATAATGCCACAATCTGTATCTTTGTCTGTTTAGTGCGATAAACATCTGTATCTGTATCTGTATCAGTATCTGGATTTAAACCTTTTAAATCTGTATCTGGATTTAAACCTTTGACCAAAACCAGAAAGTTTTTTTAACACATTGGAAAAAGCAAAACCCAGAGGTAGAAATGCCAGCAGTGTCAGCATGGTGTGTGAATTCTGGCTCTGGGAGTTCCTCAACCTCAGCTGCCTCATTCTAGTGCATAATTGTCCCAACTAGAGATGTTTTATAAATCCTGTTTGCTCAATATTTGTACCTGTCTGCAATATTTTCTAACCAATTTAGTTGGGTCTAATTCCCAAAATATAAACAAACCCATACCCTAATTTAAATCACCATGGCCCTGACCAGGCAGTTACTAAGGATCCTTTAAATGCATGTTAGTAAATGGATTGCAAATATAAAAAATGCAAATAATCCAAATAATCCTTAGTTCACCAGAACTTTGGATTCTGTCAAGGATTTGACAGGAATATTCACTTTAGTTTGAACTATTCTTTATTTTTCTTTCTTGTAAATAACACCTCAGCACATCTAATGGTAAAGTCCATGTGGCCGAAGTGAAGGAGAGAGCTGCCGCCAAGAAGATCTACGATGACGCCAAGAAGCAGGGGAAGACAACAGGACTTGTTGCCACCAAGTCAGTCCAAAAGTGTATTTGATACCTCCTCTGCTGGGATTACGCCATGTTTCTTTTGGCATTGACTGAGTGAGCAGACATCCACTTGAAAATGCTATAGGCCATGTTTCTTTCAATTTTTGTTAAAGGTCTACGTATATGTACGTAAAGCAGGGGTGTCAGACAGAGAATGATGTGAAAAGATTTCTAAACTGATCCATCAAGTGAATTTAATGAGTGTTCTAAGCTGAAATCATCCTGTGGTCTGTAACTGAATTTAAAGATTTGAAAAAATAGTGAGTCTGTGTTATTCCACCAGGGGCCAAAACAGAGCAATAGGCACAGGGACATAAACTCACCTACTAACAAAATGTGCTAATGATATGTAAATCTTGTAATATGTAAATCTAATTTAGGGGGTTCACAGCAATGGGGTGAATACTTATGCAATCAACAATGCAACTTTTAAGTTTTTTTATTTGTAAATAATTTGGCAAACTATATTGACCATTGACTATATCCCCCACTTGAAATTGGACAAATTGTAATGTGGTCCATTGCCTAAAATGAGTTTGACACTCCTGGTTTAAAGCATACCACAGTCTATAAATGTTTTCTTATTGAAACTTTTTGCAGAGCAGTATGTTTTTCATAATAGGTTCAATTATGATATTATTTAGCATTATTCATAAATGGGACTGTGTTAAAAGTGCCATAGAGTTGCTGAGTTGTTCGTGGTTTACTGTTTTAGTATTCTGTTCCTTTGGTTTAAAGGGAGCGGGAGATTGAGAAGTTTCGGGTGGCTGTCAGCGTGCCTCCTGGAGTCCACATGCACTTTTCCCTGACGTACGAGGAGCTAATGACACGACGGCTGGGGCGCTATGAGCTGGCTTTGGGCCTCAGGCCTGGGCAGCCTGTGCAGAATCTCTCTGTGGATGTTAGTATAGTGGAGAGGAGTGAAATCAGCTTTATCAAAGTGTTACCGCTCAGGACCAGTCGTCTGCTTACCAACACTGACCAAGGTGCAAATTAAAGACAAACATTAAATTGTCCATAATCACAGTAGTTTGGGGCTGAAACTCCTGGCTACACCACTGTATGATAAAGCTGTTTTTTTGTTGTTGTTGTTTTTTTAATTGTATACTGTGTTATTTTAGTAACTGTTACATCTGTACTCCCAGTTTGGTGTGGTTTCTTTTAGAAGATTCCTTTAAGAAGATACAGCTACCAGTAACATCTAATTGAGATCAAGGAGCCTTTTAGGTTTTTTTTCTGAACCTTAGCTTTTATCAAGGCAGTTCCTTTAATAACCTTTAATGATTTCAGTATGCTGAAGCTCCTAAACTGTTTGCACATGCTTGCAGCTGAGGCCAAAGCACCCCCCTCCACTCAGGTGCAGCAGAACCTACACTGTGCTCACATTCATTACAACCCCAGCCTGCAGCAGCAGAGGACCATCTCCCCCAAAGGCGTCAATGCAGACTTTGTCCTCCAGTATGACGTAGAGCAAAGAGATCTCATGGGAGACATCCAGGTTATGACACTATCATACATATACAGAGTGACTCTTCATGCTGTGCCAATATGAGGTTTTCACATTTGATTTCTTTGCCTCTTTTTTCAGGTGCACAACGGCTTCTTTGTTCATTACTTTTCCCCGCGGGGCCTGCCAGTAGTTTCTAAAGATGTCATCTTCGTTATTGACATCAGTGGCTCCATGATCGGCACGAAGATCAAACAGGTGTCATAAAGGTGTCATCTTATCAATTATGAAAATGTGATTAAATTCAACACATAATTCCTGGCCAGTAACTAGGCATCTTACATGTTTTTGTCAACCCAGACTAAGGCAGCGATATCTACAATCCTGGGTGACCTACGTGAGGGTGACTACTTCAATCTCATTACGTTTTCGGATAAAGTGCAGATCTGGAAGAAAGGCCGCACTGTGCTGGCCACAAAGCAGAACATACGGGATGCGAGGGAGTTTGTCAAGAAAATCGTTGCAGATGGCTGTAGGTGTCCTTAAAATCTTCATAAAGTCATGTATTTGAATTAAATATATAGACCAGGGGTGTCCAATCTTATCCGGAAAGGGCCGGTGTGGATGCAGGTTTTCATTCCAACCAAGAAGAAAGCCAAACCTGAGTCTACTGAAAGCCAAGATAAACTGATTAAAAATGTAGAATGAGGTGTGGCTCCTGCTTGATGGAAATGAAAACCCGCACTCACACCGGCCGTTTGTGGAGAAGAATGGACACCCCTGATATAGACCATTAATAACATCTTTCTCTCCCTGCATTTCTTCCTCTCTAGGGACAAACATCAATGCGGCTCTTCTCTCAGCAGCACAGCTGATCAACTCCTCCTCTTCATCTCCTGATAGCCAATTGTCCACACCACGACGAGTTCCCATGATCATCTTTCTGACCGATGGAGAGGCTACAATCGGAGTGACTGCACAAGAGGTTATTCTGCATAATGCTCAGAGTACGCTGGGTTCAGTTTCTCTGTTTGCCCTGGCATTCGGAGATGATGCAGATTTTCCTCTACTGAAACGGCTGGCTTTGGAGAACCGTGGGATAGCACGGATGGTATGCAGCCATAAAGTTTTGCTCTCAGTGATATGCAGGAACTAGATTGTGTACTTATGAATGTTTAAAAGCGAGAGAGAACAGGTACACCAAGAGCCATTAAGATTGAAAGCAGATAACTGGCAAATCACCAATGAAATGTTTTTATACTGCCCTCAGGTATATGAGGATGCTGACGCTGCACTCCAGTTAAAGGGTTTCTATGATGAGGTAGCGAGTCCACTACTGTCAGATATCCAGCTTTCCTACCTTGACGACCAAGCTTATGATGTCACATGGTCCCTTTTCTCCAACTACTTCCAAGGCTCTGAGCTGGTAGTCACTGGGAAGATTAAGCCAGACATACAGGATCTGAAAGTTTCATTGACAGCAAGTGGCACAAAGCAGAAGGTGAAGGTAGAGAGTGAGTTTGTACTGGCCAAGCTTGAAGTAAATGAGACTTCAGCATCACTGGGGTGTACCAGGGAACTGCATGGCATCTCCAACTTTATGCATCGCCTCTGGGCCTATTACACTATCAAGGAGCTTTTGATGGCTAAACTCAACAGCTCAGATCCATTAGCACAACGCTTGCTAGCAGAGAAGGCCACCAACCTTTCACTAAAATATAATTTTGTCACTCCAGTCACCTCTTTGGTGGTGGTTAAACCAGATATTGATGAGCCAAATCCAACCACTGTGTCTACAACCACGACTACACCCAAGTCTGTCACTACCACTACAGCAAGTGTGACCACCACACCTACACAAATGTCAAGTACCTCTAAAATGACTTCTGCTACCGAGGCATTGATCAAAAAGCCAGGCAAACCTTTAAAGCCCAGTAAACCTTCTCTCACCAAACCCCTTCGACCAGACCTGCCTATTCCTGGACATCCAGTAAATACTGCTTCTCCAGACAAAAATGTAGCACCCAAGAGGACAACACCTTTACCACACAACTTATCTAAGACCACCACCGCCCCTCTTTTGAGCAAAGCTCCCACTGTTCCCACCAGCACCATGAGAACTGACGCTCCCACTTTCCTCCCACTCAATTCCACCAGCACAGCTTTTCCACCTCTCAAGAGTTCAGTCGCAATGTCCAATGTGGCTGAAACCACAACACAACCCAGCTCAGGGAAACATCAAGTCCTGCCTCTGGAGAAACCTGCATTCTTATCTGACACTGACAATTTTGCCACACCTGATGTTCCTGCAGTGCAGCCAGATTTTCAGGAAGTCCCTTCATCAAATGTTTCACCTGAAGATCCTGATCAGGAAATAAACATCTCCACTCTACTGGCTGCCTCCTTTGCCCCTATGCCAGGCATGACAGATGCACCCAATCTCTGGGAAGCTACTGGTATTTTAGGTAAGTTCTACTATCATGCAAAGATGCCTTGAAATTCTATTAATGGCTGCATTTTCATCTTCAGTATTATAATATACAAAATTCTATGTTTTTCTCTTTTAAATTTATGTATTAAATGTTTGGTAGCTGTCATAAAGTGAAAAAAGTAGGCTATAAAGGCAAGCTTTTTATTGAAATCCAAATTGGCAGACAAAATAACCTACTGGACTTGGGCTCACACAATAGACCTGAAATGACCCCCAAAAATTTAGGCATTGGGAAGAGGAGGCACATTTTTCTTCTTTTACTCAGCCTTTGCAGGAAAAACAAGGTCACTGTGGTACACATTTTTGATGCATGGCCATTATCCACACCATAATTTCCCTTTCCCTTTGCTTAATCTTTGGGATATATTTTCTAATAGGAACATCATAGATATACTGTCTGCACTTAGACTTTGCCTTTGTTTTGGGAATTTAATTAGATTTAATTCAGATTATTGGCTATAAAAAAGATCTTGCTGGCTTTGGAGTATTTTTAAACTAGCCCAATATGGCATAAAATTATGTGATCCTGGCAGCACAGTTACCCTGGCAAGCATGGGGCAGAATGATACTTGCCACAGTGGCCCTTTATTACTGCTTTTTGTAGTTCCCATTTTTGACCATTGCAATAATAACTCTAAGGAGCTAAACGGCAGTGAGCTCTGCCTAGAAATGCATTGTACAAGTGTGCACAATTGCACAAGGAAGATTGGCATATATCTGTCAAATCGCTATATTTGAACAATGAAATGCAATGAACAAGGAAAGCCAAGCACAAGAGCTATAATAGATTCACTAGAAGTGTGCAGTATTCATTTGTATGAGCAAATTTGTTTGAGCACAGATGTAATTTGGTATCAGAATGTTAGCCTCAAATGAATGATACTGTATTTCTTTGCTGAATTTATTCTTTTTTTTATGACCTCATAGTAAACATGCAAATATGTTTATTTATATTTTGTATAAGAAATACCTATCTTAAGCAATTCAATCCAAAAACATTTACTCACTTTTTATTGTTGCATCGACTTAAACATTCTCTTCTCTGTCTACCAGATGTTTCTACAGCCATCCTGACAAAAGGTGAAGCAAACACTTTTAGTCCTTTGCATCATTCTAGACTTCTGGCTGGTATTTGTAGTGGTGATTTATCTTTAACACATGGTACTCAATCCTACATAGATGTAATTTAGTCAATGATACATCTCAATAAACGTTTTGTTTAGTTTTTTTTTTATTTCTGGAATACATGTTAAAAATTACTTCAGTGACTTCACTGTAGGCAATAGCCTGAGTGATCGTGTAGTGAATGATTGGTTGACAGTAAAATGTTGGTTTACCAGACCAGCAAGTTGTAAACATGTCTTTTTTTGGTGATAACACATGCACAGAACATATAAAAACTTTACAATATTCTTTATCACTTCTACAGATGCTGATGATGTCAAAGGTATGTAAATTGATTGATATACTGTACATGCAATATTTTTTTTGCACTGGCAAGGTTTAATTAATACCAGTTTAATCCATTTTGTAGAGTATGATGTCTCGTATGAGTACGACACTGACTACATCATCCATTATGATTCCTGTAAGTCAGAAAGCATGCTGCATGACCAATATATTATTTGAACAAAGAATTATTATAACATGCCTCAAGGAATATATTACTTCTCAGTCATAACAAGATCTGTTTCATACATACTGTACTATATACTTGAATTCTTTTGCTAGACTTTGTGAAAATACATTGTATCTTATGTAGTCTTTTACAGTATGAATATTTCATTTCCAATTTCCAATTTCTCTTTTTTTCCAGCCTCACCAGACGACACAGATATCATAAGTTCTGTGGGAATCTTTTCCTCCTCAGGTCGGTTTTTCATTTTTCATTATTTTTCATGATGATAAAACATTTGTGCCGAATAAACAGATATAGTTGGAAGGATGTGAACACTGTTTTGAGGATTATAGTTGAAAAGTCACTAATTGCTTTTCATATAACTTTTATTGTTTTTTTCAAAGTGGATGGAGACCCCCATTTTGTTGTTATGCTCCCAAAGATACATGAAAATCTGTGTTTTACTGTTGATGGCGAGGCCAATGATGTGTTGCGTCTTCTGGAGGACCCAGTCAGAGGTAAATATAACAGTGTTATAGTAACAACTTACATAGGAACTTAACGGAAGCTCCACATAAACAGATTTTTTTTGTTTAATTGTTTTATTCCTTACTTAAACCTCATGTTCTGTTCACAACTTAGAGATGGATGCTTCATTTGCCCAGGCCATTACTTTGTTTTATAATAATACAGATGAAACATTTTAATTAATGATCTAAATTATCAGCAAATATAAATATTCTTAATGGTATATGTGTGCACCATACCTTTTTGATCTTTGTACTCTCAGGTCAACAAGACCATAATGTAATTGCAGTAAACCAAATATATTTTTCTAATTATTTTTTCATTAATTATTAGTAAAAAAGGATGTCTTATACACCCCGCCCTGCAGGCATTACAGTGAATGGCCATTTGATGTTGGCTCCTCCTAAGATTGGAATCGAGGACCGCACTCGCACCTTCTTTGACAAAATAACCATCAGAATTTCCAAAGGTGGAATCAGGATCACCTTTACAGTAGACTCAGTGGTAGTGAAGGGAGAAGGGCTTGAAACTCTGTCTACCAGACAGGAGGGATCTGTGACACTCCCGGGCTTGAAGATTGTGCTTGATGGACACCAGAGCTGCTGGATTGAGCTCGGAAAAGGCGTCGTGTTCCTGGTTCTGATCCATCGATATAGTCACCCCACCTATTTCCAGATGGAGCATCTAGGATTCTACATAGCCGATGGCGAGGGGTTATCTTCTTTAACGCAAGGTCTACTCGGTATGTAGCACAAAATTTTCCTCTTCTTCACCACATTTTAATGTTGCTGCCTCCCAGCTCCAGGTCCTTGGTTTGATCCTGAGCTTGGTTTACTGTCTATATTGCATGTTCTAACCCCCAACCATGTGGGTTTCCTCTGGGTTCTCTGGTTTCCTCCTGCCTCCCAAAAACATACTTTTAGGTAAATTGGTTATGCTTAATTGTCCCTAGGTGTGAGTGAAGGTGTGAAAGCGTGTATTCCCACCTCAAGCCCAGTTTTCCCTGGATAGGCTCTGGCTACACCATGATCCTGACAAGGATAAAGCACTTACTGAAAATGAACGACAAAATAAATGAGTGTTCATTGCGTAGGCAGAAATTTAAATTTAGATTATGCAGCATAGTCAACATAACATCATTAGCAACTGGTATGAATAGGTCTGCTGTTAGACTGTAGGTCTACACTGGAAAGGAGCACTATTAAGCATGCTACTACAGCATAATAGTGCAAATCTGAACCTGAGAGCTTCTTCTTTTTCATCCAGGCCAGTTCCAGCACAGCACCATAGAGGTGGTGAGGATAACAGACAGACATGGTGCCGTGTTCCACCACGGTCAGATCAGCAACAACAGCACTCTGGCTTTGGGATTACTCATGAAAGGGGAGGAACAAATTCCAGTCACTTTACAGGATAAGACTTTGAAGAACACACTAAATAAGCGCCACTGGGCCCAGTGCTGGGTGGTGCCCAAGGTGGAAGTGGAACGGCTCCTGGAGCAGCCTTACCAAAGCTATGTGGTGGATGACCTTTAAATGCCCTGTGGCTACATTTCAAGCTCATGTCTACTGATTCAAAGCAGGGCCATAGAAGAATATAGGACACTACAGTGCAAGGGTGGCATATTTACCCTCAGTTAACATGTAAGCATAGAGTGTACAGTATGGAAAAGTGACACTGTGGAAAGTTTTGATGTCTGTATAGAAAATATGACGAGTTACTTAAAGACTGAAGAATCCAGGAGTTGAATTCGGAATCCACTCAGGATGAAAAGCTACAGTCTGAACAATCATACCATTAAGAGCTATATATCCGGTACTGATTTTGTTTCAGGAAATGATAAAAATATATAGATTACGTTTCTAAACAAGGATTTTTATGTAATGATTATAGTTATTTTGTAGAAACATATATGTGTACAAAATAATCCATTAAATGTGTATTTTTGGAAGAGTGGTACACAAACCCAGTTTTATTTCCTGAAAGAAACCAAAGGCATTCATATTTTCAGCATTTTATTCACATTTGAATTCATTTTTAATTCATTGCACAAGACTGCTCAAACACTTGTGATAAAGTCACATCTTAGTCATCAACTGTTTCACGTTCATATGCCAGTGTTAAGTGTTTAGTTCCATGATACACATACAGGAAAATAAATAAAGTGCAAAATAATATTTAAACAGCTACTAGAGTTCAACATAAAAACAGATAGTAGGTCAATTTCAATAAGAGCTACGTTCACCAGTAAGATTAATGCTATTTGATCCAGTTTCCAGTGTTAATTTTTTGTTGGTCAGTTAAGAAGTCACGTGGAGGAAAGAAGATAAAGTTGTACCATTGTGTGTGCTTATAGTAGCATAGTATTCAAACAGCATCACTGTGAGATGAGATGTCCACCAAAACCTTCTGCGGTAATGCAAAAAAAAAAAAAAAACCCACAAAGAGCACTTTTTGAGAATTAAAAGCTGGAGTGGACCCTCGGTAGAATTTGGTCATTTATAAATAACACAAGGAAAAGTCTGAAAGTCCTATTCCTTGTGTAATTAAAAAAAAATCTAACACAGCATGAATGTTAAGTCTTTATACAGTGTTTAAGGTTTAAGTATAAACCACTGCTCTGGCTGAAGAAGCATGATGGGAAGAACCACTCCAGCACAATCTCTATCAAAATCAACACGAAGAAAGAAGAGAACACACAACTCCAAGTTCTTAGACCAGGGTCCAGCCTAGTTTAACAAACCAGAACACCTAGAAGATATACAAGTGTCGAACCACAACGGGGGCACAATATTTATTAAAGGTAAGATTCACATTACCATGATTCCTATACAAACTGCTGCTGCTGTAGATCCTGAACACGGCTTCTACGTGGGCAACGGAAATGTTATGTTAATGGCTTTTAAACTCCAATTCCGTACTGCATATATGGTCTCATACCCATCCTTATCCAACGGTTAAATAAGCCGAGCGTGTCTGTAGTTCAAAGCAGTGTCGTTTGGAAAGGTGTTGAATGAAAGATGCATGCATGCGTACTGATAATATATATTAAAGACAAATCGTCTATCATTTAGACCAACCTCCTTTTGTTATGACATTTGAATGACGTTTCATAATGTGTATGTGCAAAATCATCAGGGTACAGCCTTACACTTGTCAATAACACACACGGTCATCTAGCCGAAGGCTTTTAAAGGTGATTCTTTTAGTGTGTTCATTTAACAATCCTGTTTATAAATGGTTCGGGAACTAAAAATACTTGTTTTTTGTGTTTATAGCGATTTCACAAGATATCTTCTTGTTCCTAGTGTTAATGGACTTCGTAAAGACACAAGGGCTGCTATTAAAGGCATCATTCATAAACCAAAACAACTACCAAATAAATAAGGCTTGGATATGTTTCACTTCGACAAGATAGTAGCTCGGAAATGATGCATACCATGTTCACGAAAAATGTAAGACTGCTTTTGTGAAGGATGAGCCGGGGGAACGTGAGCGTAAGAGCGTTGTGCCTGTGTGCTAAAATGTACGTAATTTGGAAAAAGGAGCTGAGCGCGAGGAGGAAGCAAGGAGTTAGACAAGTAGAAGGAAAATGTAGGACAGCTGAACTACACCTGCAGCCTGGTTTGATTGCTACAATCCTGCTTAACTGATACCAGCTACAAATCATCTACTAATCAAGCCCAAACACTCAAATCGGTCCCATTCACAGCTATCCACAACTACTGCCTTCTCCTCCCCTCCATCTCGTCTCCCTCCCTCACTGCTCTTCCTCCCCGAAGACGTCGTTCTGTTTGCGCTTCATGTTCTCGAAGTCGAAGTCGCTGCCAGTCATGCGCTTGTAGATGTCCTTGATGTCGTTGCAGGTCGTCTCGAAGTGAGTGGTGGCATCGTAAGACCGCGACGCGAAAATCTGCAAGACATCAAAAAGGCTTACACATCTGCTTTGCTTTGCTTTGCTTTTCCCTCGGCATTTATTTACTCGAGTAGGGCTGGAAAATATAAAGACGCGAGCACTCACCTGGCTATCGGACCCATCATCTGTCGGTTCGTACATGTCACTGATAGCCACAAACCTACAGGATAAAGACAGCATGATAAACAACAACAATAACAACAACAATAGCTGTAAAACTGTTTTAAAATAAAAAAAGGTTTAAAATATTATGGTTGTATAATAATTCATAATTAACTACTATATAGTTGTAAACTAATTTATACATAATTTTAAGAATACAAATATTATGGTTGTAAAATAATTAATAATGAATTATTACTAATAATTAGTAGTAGTAGCAGTAATGATACTAGTAGTTGTAGTATTAGTACTTTTCAATATCACATTTTAACAAATTTCAGTTCAAAGAGCTTTTGAATTGAGTATAATAGCAATTTAATATAGAAAAACTTTTAAAAACAAAAGATATTGCAATGTTACAACAATTATCAAACTTAGATTTGAGATTTTTGGAGCATGAAAGCAAAGGGCTGTTTCACTACTTTTTTTTTCCTCAGCTCTTAGTACGTAACTAAACTTAATCTATAAAATCTATTTGGATGTCAGGAGATGTATGAAGATGCTAAGCATATATATATATATACACTTTGTGACTTTGTGGCAATTAAAGCTCCACCTTGTAGTGTACCCCCTGCAGAAAAGTGTAAGTAAAGAAATAGTGAGTATGCAGAAAACGTACTTTTGGTCAATGGGCTCCAGCAGCTCAAGTGCAGGCTCAATTTCAGCTTCAGGCTCGGCGGTTTCCACAGTGGTGCTCACAATGGCGATGTACTTGCCCTGGGCCGCCACGTTATGGGCATAGGAGATCATACACACGTAGATATCTGTGCACAAAACAACAAATGAACATTATGTCACAGTACATGAATACACACTGATCAAGTGAAGCTGTTTCACTGTGCAAACAGTCTAGGTCCAAAAATTCCCATTTTATTTGAACCGTGCCCAGCTTGAGATCATGCAAGCACACCCTCTAGTGGTGTTTTTGTGTAATTACTATACAGAAACTTAGAGTGTGCACTGTGCAATGTCTTGAGCTATGCTGACAAAATATATATATATATATATATATATATATATATATATATATATATATATATATATATATATAAATAACTGTTACTGTTAAAGTGCAGACACTGGAAACACCTTACATAAATGTTACATAAATATCTCCTTACAAGAGTCTCCACCATATCAGTGAGGAGATGCTTTTCTTTGTTATATAACATGTTTTTATCCAGACAAGTCCCTCTGAATGAGCGGTTACTATGGAAATAAGCACATTAATGTAAGCCTGTGATTTGAATTGCAAAGTGTACAGAACATTAACCAATACCTTCTGACCAATCAGAATCGAGAATACAACAGAACTATGGTATAAAACTAAAATATCCCATCACAATGCCCGACAATTTTTGTTTTTTAATGATAGGAAGTATGTATTACTATATTACATTTTGCTATAAACGTGACAACAAAACTGCTTTATTCAACTTTTTAAAAGTTTTTGCTTTAACATTGTTGTTTTAATGCAACAATATACGCAAAGAGGTGAAGCTGGAGATGCAAGTCGTGTGTTCCGACCTGACTTGCGGTTAACTTGGTTCTGCGGGATGATGATCTGACACGAGTTGGCATCATTAGTGTTCTTTATGGGATGGCTGAGGATGCAGATGACCCGAATCACTTGGCCAGCTTTGCGCACGCGGTCCGGGATGTAACTGGGGTCACAGATCAGCTGCTTGCATCGTGCAATCTGATAGGAAAAGACCGAAGGTTTAGTTCACCTAGATAAAGATGGCAAGAGGCAAAAGTTTCTGCTAGCAGAAGCAAATACACATGCTGCGTCCTTTCCCCTACAGTGAACTGCCTTTTCTGCCAGGTTAATGTTATTCACGTTTGGTCAGACTGCAGCTTTAATGTAGGAAATGTAGGAAAGTGTACTTTTTGGGTGCGTACTTTTACTGTAAATGCTATGGCGTAAATGGCGTAAATATTGGCACCTCCAGAGACATGCAGCATTCTTCAGTAACCTGGTAATGGCCAGCATTTCTGTTTGTGCTACATCACATTGATTTCCATGCAAAACCATGTAATCAATATGTTTACGGTCGATTTTCATAATCATTTATGTTAGCTGACCAAATAAAGTCATGTCAGCAAACTGTAGTCTCAATACAGCACAAGGTAAACATGGTGAGCTGAGAAAAGCTGAGTTTACCTCTCCTTCAGATTTTACTCCAATGACGTGGCCGCCCTCCATGACAATCTCGTCCACCGGCTTGTTAAGCATGTAGGTTCCTCCATAAATAGCACTTAGCCTGTTAACACAAACACAGAATAATGCAATGGCCATGTTCACATGTCTATAAAAGAAATACAGAGAAACCCTGCGAAGAACCAAATGATTATGTACAGTAATGAAATGGATACTTTAGATTTGTACCTAAGAAGTGCTGCTGTAATCATAAAGGCTGTCGTGTGCTCATCCCAGGACTCTTATTCACAATCTGCTCACATTAGCATCCTTTCAACACTTAGTACTGTTTGACAGTATACAGTTGTAGAAGAGTAATTATTTATAATCCCACTATCTGGTGTCACACTGCAGAGGTTCCCTTTTTGAGTCTGGTTCCTCTTCAGGTTACTTCCTCATATTGTCTCAGGAAGTGTTTTTTTGTGGCTTTTTTGTGGTGGAAAATCACTAAACATATGAACCAGGTTGGTAGAAAAATGAGTTGAGGTGCTGGAACTGTGTTTTGCTCACCTGGCAAAGCCCTGAGGCAGTTCCCCCAAGCCGTACAGCGGGTACAGGTAAGGGCTCTTCCCGTAGCGGGCCAACGATTCGCTGTACAGCTTGATGCGATTAATAGTCTCCAGGCATGGCTGCTCAAGGTAACTGTTGAAGAGAAAATCCCAAAGAAAATCCTGAATTTCAAGATATATTTGATATAGAAATTTAAAAGGTTGCCCTCAGTTTTCTGATATATTCTGCTTTAATGATGGTTATGACTAGAAATTAATTTATCATTCATTATTTCTGCTTGCTAGCCACCTTTAACACCTTGTTAATCTTAAGCTACAGTGGTGCCAACATTACGTACGGGCCAGAAAAGAGACTGTTGGTGGATTAAACGTGTTTTTTTCCAGACATGCGTGGCAAAATATTAAAATAATTGCTATTAACTAATAACCAGAGACACGACCAGTCACGGATTCTCATTTTCTAAAGTCGCCACAAAGTGAAAGTACCAGCTACCAGAAGCAAATGTGAGTCCTTCACACCCCACCAAACCCACAATATCCACCATGGGAACATAATTACTATCCAATCATTCATTGTCTAGACAAAACACTGAGATATCATCGGTGATAAAAGACACCTGCTTCAATTGTTTTTATTTATTCGCAACGTGTAACTTTTAAAGGAATGTTTGTTAGCATTTGCAAGGCCAATCTAATTTAGTTTGTTAAGAAAGTGTGTTTTTTTTTTTTTTCAGTGGACAGTTTGTTACCTCAGTATTATAAGGTTCCATCTTGCATTTTGATGAGTTAAAAATGAGTTCATGCAGATTTTAGACAGATTTTGATGGAATATTTGAAAAAAAAAAAAGTACATATAAAAAAGTTCAGAGATAAACATGTAACAATTTCTAAGCTTCTATCTGCCAACCAATCATCATCCAGGATAAATATAAACGTACATGGCCAATCACAGGCTCTGAAAGAAGTCAGCATCATGGCTTGGTTCTCCTCCGAGCCAGAGAAGACAGAAAGTTTTAAAAGTAGAAAGATAGAAAAGTTAAAATAGAAAGTTTTGCATTTGAGATTAATAAATCAGTACTTCTGAGTCCTTTCCCTTTTAGTGAATTTTCTTTTCTTTGTCCGAGGACTAATTTTATTCACGCTTGGTCTGACCACTGTTTTACCCGAAGAAGAAGAAAGGCATCGTTTTCAGGGCTATGCCATATCGTAAATGCTACATCAGTAAACTATAAACTATATCTCCAGAACTTTCATTCAATTTGACCAAGACCGAGTTAAAATAATCTTAATTCCCAAATAAGACTGTTCACATTATTCTTATCCATTTCAAAATGTCTATAATAATGATAGTAATAATAACAGTAATAATAACATGCGCTAAAACAAGTTCATACTCGTCTGTTCTGTAGAGGGCCAAGGCGTGTCCCGTGAAATCAATAACATCCTGGCCCAGATCAAACTTCTTATACACCTCTCCCATTGTGGTCTGCTTGGGATCGACGCCCTCGAAAGTCTTCGGGTCGTTCTCATCAAAGTTGGCCACAAAGACTAGGAATTTCCGGAAACGTCTCTTCTCAAACATTCCCATGAGATCTGAAGGAAGTGGATGACAGAACATCAAGGCACTGGTGCTGGAGTTTATTCTGGAGTTGCTACATAACACAACATTTATATACAGTGAACACTTCAGTGACAGCGTGGAAAACGAAACCTACTGGATGCCAGAGCTTCGGTCTCTGTCGAGGGGACTTTGTAGATCTTCCCTCCTTTATATACAAAGCTTCCTTCCACCACCTTGAAGTCCAAGTATCTGGTCACCTCAGTGTACAAGAGCATCTTAACTAACTGCCCTGTAGATATCAGACAAATTTCAGCACTATTTAACCAAAGGGAATCTGAACAAATACAAGTCAAACTATGAATATATACAGAATATAACACAACAGGGGATGTTGTTACAGGAAAATAATCAATCAATAATCAATCAGTAACGGGGCAGGGTGATGTGGCAGTGGTAGCTCAGTGGTTAAGACACTGGACTACCGATTGGAAGGGTTTGAGTTCAAACCCCAGCTCTGATAATCTGCCATTGCGGGGCCCTTGAGCAAAGCCCTTAAACCTCAACTGCTCAGTTGTAGAAAATGAGATAAATGTACGTTGCCCTGGACATGGGTGTCTCCAAATGCTGTAAATGTGGCCCAATGTGAAGCTGAGTTACTGTTACTACCCTGAAGTTGATTACTCTCCAATACAAGCAAGTCTTTTATACCACAGAAATTTGACCAAGATTACAATTTTTAATTTATTAATGACTAACACAACATAATTTTTCTTCTATTTGGAGTTGCATTTAATGTTGTGCAACGTCCACAAAACAAGTCAGATCCTGTTATCACTTCGCTCTTGAACTTAATAAGACTAAAAATGCAGTTTTCGTTACCAAGAAGTGCAAAGTGATCTCTGCCATGTCAGAAAACTTCATCTCGTTCACCATATCAATGATTCCAAGTTTTTCTTTGGTAAACAACATGCTTTGGAGTTTATTATTAGTTTTAGATTATGTGAGCGTCCACCATACAAGTCCAAGTGTACGCTGTTACTATAGAAACAATAACATTAGAACGAGCGCATTAATATAAACCTGTGTTTGGAATTACAGCAGGCACTATTGCCAAAGCTGCTGTTATAGAAAGTTAATCAACACCTTCTGACCTTTTGAGAAATCAACAGCGCTGTGATAGAAATATTGCTAATGTATGAGTTACGTTTTAATATATGGATGCAATTTTGTTAGACAGTTAAATATGGCTGCTTTATTACCATTGGCCATGAGAAATTTCGGGATGAGGTCAACATTCCAGTCTCGTCCCCGGCCCATTGACTCTGGAGGGCCATCCGGAAGCTCAAATCGCTTATAAAGCTGTGAGAGGCAATTAAAAATAAATTAATAAATAAAAGGTCAATCCACTTTGTGCCATCTGAAATACTATGCTGACAATAATGTCAATAGTGCTGTTTTTTGACCACTGTGTGATTAGCTCAAATGCAAACAGCTTTTGACAGAACATTATTAGGCAGAGCGGATGGCAAATGTGTATCCTCACCTCCTCCAGAGGGGTGATGGAGGAACTTTCACCTCCATAATATGGGTTCCGGTCCATATGCAAAACTTTCTTTCCGTTGACTGACATGATCCCAGACAAAATGCATTCCTACAGAAAACAAGTAGTAGTAATACTATTATTAACACTATTATTACTATTATTATTATTATTATTATATTATGTACACATGCAAGATTGTTAAACAGTCAAATGTGGTTGCGTTATTAGCATATGAATATATATTTTAATTAATAATAGAATAATATAAATAATATAGGGACAAATATATAAATTTAAAATTTATATCCGGAATTTATATTTCAGTGAAGCTGCTTTGTGACAATATGCATCGTTAAAAGCGCTTTACAAATAAAATTGAATAATAATTTTGTATAACTAATTAATTTGTAATAATAATAACAATAATAATAATAATCATCATCACCATAAACATTATTAGACAAATGTTAGAACTAAAATTCTTTTTTTTTCCACCAACTAATAATATATTTGAATTGCCTTTGTGTGTTTAATTCATTATCTTATGAAGGTAAAAGGCCTAAGGCCTACATTCTAATTCATGCATTGCATTCTGGGATGCAGCTCCACCCAGTGCATCTTCATATTAGACACCGAGCTCAGTGGCTACCAACGAATTAACTTGAGATTTTTTTGTTTGTTTGTTTGCTTGTTTGTGTATTTTGTTGATCTAGAGAATAACTGCTAATACAGATGAATAAAACAGTGCTGTTGGTGTAAATGTCTCTCACACCCAGGTTTTGTTTACTGCTGGAGGAAAAGGGCATAATGGCTGAATCCCAAATGGCTCCTTACTCCCTTCATGAGTGGAGTGCACTAGCTCGGGAGTGAAATAATGCTTAAACAGGGAGCTTATAGAAATACATATAATGTAATGAACAACACTGACATTCTTTTTTGTCTGTTTTGACGCACAATCATGACACCTGATGCCCACAAAACAGGAAATTCATTATTCCTTTATTTTTAACATCTCAAATTCTGATAGATGCACAAGAATAAATTACATAAGCGACACTATTATACACATATACATTTATAGATAAATACATATAAAATATACATATGTTAAGAAACGCTGGGTCACGCCTTATCAACGAAGCCCACCTCCTACAATGATAGAGCTTTAATTTTTTTTCCCCATCCGCATCCCGACAGGCCCCGCCTCCTACCTTACGATTGGTTAACAACCCACCCCTACAGACAAGTCCGCTGATATGAGGTAATGGGAGTACAGGAACCTGGAAATACTATCCAATCATCGCACAGGAGGCGGGATTTGTCCGAATAGTGGTGTGGAATAAAATAACGCCGGTCCTGAGGATGCGTCAGCAGCAATAGGCCTTATTGATGATCACGCAGCATCGATTTACAACAAAAATTTCTCCTCAGCCAAACAATCATATCTCAGCACGTGTTTATATCAAATAAACCTACAAGTTACGTACAACCTCGACATTATGGTGCATATATATTTGTATATATATATAAGCTACTCACTGTGAGTCCAGTGCCCAGGACGATCACATCATATTCCTCATCCATGGTGTATTATAATGGAGCTGTAATCCCTCTGATTTCCCTGCGACAATTAATTTTTTTTTATTTAAAAAAAAAAACAAAGCAAGGAGAGCAGCTTCCTTAATGCAGCCTTGCTAGCCGTAAAGCTGATGCTTTAATGCGATCAGTTTGCGTGTTACACTGTATTTATGAGTGGAAAGCGCGAGCGCAGAGCACCAGCAAAGATGGCCCTGACTACACCACCGACTCGTGTGCTTCTGATACATCCGCGTCGTCATATAGTCCGCGGTTCCTCTTTTTTTTTTTTTTTTTCTTTCCTTCTTTCGTCTGCACGACATTCATGAATTAAGAATACCTTTGATAGGGATCATTTATTAAATCTAGTGCTTATGTTACAACACTACAAGTTATGCAGTGCTACACTTTGGCACTTTTGTTTTTTTTTTTTGCTAACCTACAGTTGGGCAGGGTGCATCAGGCTCGCTCATAAAAAGGCGTTAAGCGGATGTATCCATCCGCCTGCAGCCTTGCTGGAAAAGCTTCCTTTGCTAGGGGAAAAGGGAGATGATTTAGCTGTAGGGCTACAAATTAACAACACACCAGCCTGTTGCTTGTCTTTATAATAATAATAGTTATATAATAATTGTCTAGAATATTCACAATCATGTGTCAATTCATTATTTTAACCAGCTGCAACTTAGGACACTGGATCGTATAAAATGCTGATAAAAGATTGTACACTTTGTAGCCTTAGCCTCTTGTCTTGCCTTTTAAAATGAATCAGTCTAGATTTGGATATCTGTGTTATGGTTAGACATGATGAAAAAAAATCTTTCATTATTACAACGGTTATGATAACCGTGTCCGGCTGGGTTTCCTCTGGGTTCTCTGGTTTCCTCCCATCGTCCAAAAACATGCTGGTGGATGGATTCAAGAAGCCTGAAGTGCGATGATGTATTGGATTAGATCCAATACATTCTGGATGTTGTAACACATGCACACTGTAGCAGGGTTCGATAACGTCATGAATATTTAATCGCGCATGCACAAATTTATTTCGACAGGAAAGTGGCAGAAAAATGATGGATTGATTGATGGCAGAGATAGTATGTCAGTTAGGGTTAGGGTTACAATATCCAGTAAGTAGTGGATCTAATCCAATACATCATCGTGCCACAGGCTGCAGTGAGGACATATTTGATGGATTGGCAACTCTAAATTGACCCTAGGTGCGAACAAGTGTGGGGATGTGTGTGTGCATGGCACTTTGCGATAGACTGGCATCTATCCTGGTATCGTCCAGCTTCCTGAAGATAGATAAATGAATGAATGAATGAACGAATTGTTTTACAACCAGTGAACTTTATGATAACCTACACTCAGGTTATACCTACAATCACTGACCATTTTATCAGTCACACACACCAATCACAGCTCTACCACTGACCAGTTGTTATTTGATTATTTGGATAGTAGACTCACACAAGTGATACTGACCTGGCAGTGGCATGGTAGTGTGTGTGGTGCTGGTACGATTTTATCAGATCTAGCAAGATTCTTAAACTGTTTTTAAACATTTATTTAAACCCATCTTCCTTGTGCATGGCACACTGATGCAGTTGGATTTTCACATATTCTTCCTGTGTCTGTATGTGTTTCTTCCGGGTTCTCTGGTTTCCTCCCACTTCCTGAAAAATGCCAGTGGGTGGAGTGGCTATGCTAAATTACCTGTAGGTGTGAATGATTGTCTACATGGTTCGCTGTAATGGACTAGCATCCCATTTAGGGTGTATCTCACTTCATGCACAGTGATCTCGGGATAGGCTTTGGGATAGGCACTGCTATGCTGACCAGGATAAAGTGCTCACTGAAGATAAATGAATGAATGAATGAATAATGGCAAGAAAGCTTAGACAAATTCAAAAACTGTCCCGATATGCACTATATGGCCAAAAGTATATGGACATCTGACCGTCACTTCCATATGTATGCCTTCCTCAAAATGTTGCCACAAAGTTGGAAACGCACAATTGTATAGAAAGTTTTTGTATGCTGTAGCATTACAGTTTCCCTTCACTGGAACTAAGAGGCCCAAACATGTTTTAGCATGACAATGACCCTGTGCACAAAGCGAGCTCCATGAAGACATGGTTTGCCAAGGTTGGACTGGAAGAACTTGAGTGGTCTACACAGAGTCCTGATCTCAACCCCACTGAACATCTCTGGGATGAACTGGAACCCTGACTGCACCCCAGGCCTCCTCACCAGCCATCAGTGCCCAACCTCATTATTGCTTTTGTGGCTGAATTGAGGCCACTGGTTCAAGCCCCAGCACCACTAAGCTGCCACTGTTGGGCCCTTAACCTCTCTGCTCCAGGGGCACTGTATCCGCGACCCTTTCCTAAGAAGCTGAGATATGCAAAGAAAAGAATGTTGTAATATTGTACTGTACTGTATATGCATCAAATAAGGGATTCTTCTACTTCTTTAAATGGGCAAATCACCACAGCCATGCTCCAAAATCTAGTGGGAAGCCTTGCCAGAAGAGTGGAGGTTATTATAACAGCAGAGCAGGGCCTAAATCTGGAATGGGGTGTTTTAATGGTTCGGTGTCCACAAACGTTTGGCCATATAGTGTATCTGAATTCATCAGATATATTCATCATGTATCTGAATATATATATAGTGAATTCAGATACACTATACACAATATATATATATATATATTCTGCACTTTATATCGGTACTGTCAGACTGCTGCTGCCACCATCCATATATCCATATATATATATATTCTTATACACTTTTTTAAAAAAATCCCTTCATATATTTTTTATGTATATATTTTTCTTATATTTAATATTTGTATTTATATTTTTTCTTTATATACACACTATATTGCCAAAAGTTTTGGGACGTCTGCCTTTACATGCACATGAACTTTAATGACATCTTATTCTTAATCCGTAGGGTTTAATATGGAGTTGGCCCACTCTTTGCAGCTATAGCAGCTTCAACTCTTCTGGGAAGGCTTTCCACAAGGTTTAGGAGTGTGTTTATGGGAATTTTTGACCATTCTTCTAGA
>CM075018.1:18809312-18821060 GCA_037576675.1 Pangasius sanitwongsei
TATATATATATATATATATATATATATATATATATATCATCACAGTGCAAGACATCTTCACGATATATATATATGTATAAATGAAGAAAAGGAGGGGACAATAAAATAATTGCCACAAATATAACTATTAATATCCAGTCACTCTCTTTTTGTAGTAAATGAATAAAAGGAACAATAAAAGCACCAACACGTGACGGTAACAGCGATACAAGTTTAGTAAACTATATCATGATGTTATTATATCACAATATTGATACATCATCATATTGCCCGGCCATAGCGCTAAAACTAAAGCAAGAGTAAAATACTAGCATGATAATGCCATTAGCCTCAGTGAAGGGCTAGTGAATTATAGGACTGGCAATATTGCACTCTTCGAAGATGTTTTCACGAATCACAATATCTAGTCATGTAGGGATGCACCAGTACAATACTTAGGGTAGATATCCAGGGCGACAGTGGCCTGAAATGATGGACTGGTATTTGATTGTTATTCATATACCTTCCGGTCTGATTTGTTTTATGATGGGAATGTGTGTGCTGTGGACTGACACAACCTAGATCTTGCACAAAAAGACAGGACACTGACTCCTCCAGGATGTTTGATATAACATAATTATATCATAGTACATAACACTTGGTTACTAAGAGGAGCAGCTGTAATATTGGCATAAAAATTGGGATCTGAGCATAATCATTTATCATTTCGCTGAGTTGAAACAGCACTCTCGCAATTTGGAAATTGAAAATTCAAATTCATTTCTTAGTCCAAAATATTACATAATAGACTACTGAATGGCGCAACAGAAAAGATCACCCTATCGTCAGGAGATCACGGGTTTGAATCCTAACAATGCCACAGTCATCTAAGAAGGGAAGCCAATGGAGCAAAATTGGTCATGCTGTCTGGGTGGGAGGGACTGCCTGCTCTCTCTGCCCTCTCAATCACAGAGACTGTAGCCAATCATGGGAGTCTGTGAGCTCGTGTATGCGGAAGAGGGTAGATAGTGCATTCCTTAGAGCGTGTTACACTGCCCTGTGATGCAGCATGAGCAGCAGTTTGAAAAGATGCATTTGGCTGGCTTCACATGTCTCAGAGGAAGCATGTGTTATCTCTCACCCTCTTTGGTTAGTAAATATCATATGATGGCTGGTGGGAAGGAATTGGCAGGTGACTGAATTGGGGGGGGGGGAAATAGCACAAAATGAAATTATTGATTAGGAGCTGAGATGGAGCACACAGTAGTGTTGAATCCAGCACTCTGAATCCACCACAACACTAACCAGGATAAAGTGGTTGCTGAAGATGAATGAATGAATGAACTATTTAATAGAGAGCTGCATAGGGGGTTCTTATTAAGTCTGGCATCTGAGAGTTATTCCATGCAGACATTTCCATGCCTCCTGTTGTTGAGATGGTGGAAATTCAAAACGTTAACAAATGCACGTTCTCAGCAGGCTCTCCTGATAAATGTTATGTATTACAGTATGTAAGCTTAACTGGGAGATATGTGCCAAATGTGCTCTGAGAAAGGCACCCATGATACTCCTTGTGGCGTAATTAAGTGCAATAATGTTACCACGTTGTCATATCGATCACTCCTAGGCAAGCAAGAAATGAAAATAATACTGGCACGTGTCTCGACTAAGCACTGCTTGTTTATGTAGGTACACTTTCCCAACCCTGGTTGAACCAACAGCTGGTGAGATTGTCTCCGGTGCGAAGGTGGCATCCTATCTGAAATCAGCCTTGACAACTTCTCCACACAACGTGCTGCTGTTTTTACAGGACGAGGTGAGAACAGTGATCCTGACTCAACTCAGTCTCTCAGTGTAGTGTGACACTGAGACACCGCCTCACTTCCTCTTAGAGTTTCCATAGGAAACACCAGAATTACCACACATCTTTTTTTTTTGTTCTTTTTTTTTAAGGGAACTAGACTATAACGACTGAGAGTATTACATAACTATGGAAGAATTAAAGTAAGGTCAATCTTATACCACAGCGCTGTTTGAATTCTCAATTCCGATTGGTCAGAAGGTGTTGATTCATTTTCTATAACAGCAGCTCGGACAAATCACAGATTTATATATTAATGTGCTTGTCCTAACACTTTGTAGTTTCTATAGTAACGGCTAATTCACAAAAACACAATGTAAGTAACATCTGTAATTGCTGATATGGTGAAGCGTTCTGTAAGGAGATGTTTACTTAGCATTTTGGAAGGAGTCTCCAGTGTCGGTATTTTGCAGCAGTCAGAGGTTGTTAAACTGAATGATTTGTATAGAATCATATAACTGATTTTAGGTAGAGAAAGCAGTGTTGAAAGGATGGAAAGAACGAGAGCTGTCAAACTTGCACAGCCTTCCGTTTTTATGAACACATTTAACATTTCTCGTGCTCCTCTGCGCAGTTAAGCATGGATGATTTCACAGCATATGGTGGGGTGTACGGCAACAAGGAAGACAGCGTCTTTGTAAACTTGGAGGTGAGGCTGAATTGTGTCCTGAATGTGCCATGAAAAGGTTTCATTTAACCTGCATCTCATATTGTTCCTGAAAGTTTTTGAAAGGCTTGTTGTCTTTCAAAAGGATTAGCAAGGTCAGGTCTTCCATTTTCAATAAATAAATTTTCAAGAAATTATATTGTAAATGTAAACATAAATGGTATATGGATACATTAGGATTATGGCTGTATAGTGTAGGATGAATATTGGAGTTATATTATAGTTAACATTGTTAATATCTTGTCGAATTGCATATGAACATTTTTTAAGTTAAGAAAAAAGCAAAAATCTTGCCATTAACATTATATAAGCAACTCCACCCAAGATCTTTTAGGAGGCTAAGTAGATTATTTTTTTATTTTTTTTGCACTCCAGTCCGCATTGCAGGCGTCCACTCCCATGGTGCTGCCATCTCTGGCCTGGACTGCAGCCGACTCCGTGGAAGAAATCTTCCAGCAGGAGCTCGGGGTTCCTGCACTCACCATTGCGCCTTCAGAACTCGGCCAGCTTCAGCTGAACACAGCACAGCCTTCTCTAGTGGTCATCAGGCTCCCATACACCACTGGGTAAAGCACAGCATTGCACAAGGGGTTTGCGTTGTAGCGCTTGGTTAGCTGTCTGAGATATTATGTTTTGAGCATTTGTCCTGGGACTTGAGATTTGGCCTGGTATGAAAATTCCCCAAGTCTCAAACCTCCTCTTGGGGAACAATAAAGTTCATCCATCCATCCATCCATCCATAAAAATATGTGTAAGTGCAGCTTATATATAGCTGATTTTTTTTTTCTTTGTTTGACAGTTCCCAAGCAAAAGAGCTTCTTAGGAAAAATGGTGAGTTGTCATCTCCCTTTTTTTAACATATGTATATGTGCGTGTGCTGTCTGTAGTTACTAACTGCCCTCTGTTGCTAGATGAGACCATTGGATATGTCCTGACTATACTGCGAGCTCAGAGTGTGCCTTATACTGCTGTTTACACCGGCCTGAGACCTTCTCATGTAAGGCAGCACCACACCGATCACAAACTTGACAAAGCCATAATTCAAATTCAACTGCACGCTGTAGCTCACAAAAACATTATAATTCACACTTGTACATGGTGGAAAACTGATTATACTAATGTTAATTGTAGAGTGCTTTAAAGAGAACAGGCATTCAGCCTTATTTATCAATCTTTTAATAAAGTTGTGTGTAAATGTTTGCGTAAACCAAACCGAACTAAGAAGTTCCACTGGATTTACACTTGTTTCGGGAACACTAATTTTCTTCGTACTTGCACGTGTGTGTTGCTGAATGGCAATCGCTCGTAAATTACCGTGCGCGTGCACGGAACAGCTGATTTGCAGGCAGTGACGCCCACAACACTCGAAAAAGTTCTAGTGCACAGATAGCTGCGAGCATGAAACCATCGATCAGGGTCAAGCCTGAAAAACAGAAGTGGAGATTATTTTGACTCACTTCTATGCCAATGAAAATATCAACAATGTATAGAATATTGATAATAAAAAGCGAGAGCTAAATCTTCTGTCAGCTGATTAATTAATGCCAATAATATAAAACGACTGGTTTTCACCAAATTTTCTCAACAGTGTTCTCAGTCCTTGACATGGTGAAATAGCATAAGGATGTGTTTTTGATATAGAAAAATAGAATTTGATAAAGAAAATTTGATATAGAAGTGATTCTGATGATTCTATTCTGAGTCTGATTTGGGGTCTCTAAATTGCTCTGGATAAGGGCATCTGCTAAATGCTGTAAATGTAATAAAAATAAGCAATCTATTGATACTATCGATAGTATATCGCTTTTAAAAAAAAGTGCAGTAATTCATCTAAATTATATGATTTGGAGTCATTTTCATGAATATCTTGTGTAAACGCTCGTACTAACGACTTGCGCATAAATGCGCTCGCATCCAGCTTGATAAATGAGGCCCACGTCACGAAGCAGCGTTACAGAAATCCAGATGCAGATCTATACTTGGATCGTTTATGAGCAAGACAGAGGAACCTCAGAAGGGAACCCATCCTCTTCTGAGTGACATCCGATAGTGCGATTATGAATCGTCACTCATAACTCTTCTAAAGAGTAAACTATAAAGTCAAACAGTACAAAAGTGTGTTGAACGGATGTTGTGAATAAGAGTCCTGGGATGAAAACAGGACCGTCTTTACGATGTGTGCAGCAGTTCTTAGAAAGTACAAATCTATGTTATGGCAATAATATTGTTTTTATTTTATTATGATCTTAGAAATAACAATAAGGTCATAATAAATTAAAAATTATAATGAAATGTCCACTGTGCCATACCTCATTGTTTCTTCATTCTGACAACAACATACTCCAACACTCCAACCCAGGGTTACCTCCCTGTTTATTAGCTTCACACCATCTTTCCTCATGCGTAGGTGATTCAGGACACGTCCATGGCTTGGGAATTAGCAGGACGCTCGCTGTTGCAGGCATCAGCAGAACCAGCCGTCAAACCTCCAGTGACTTTCAACAGCACTGAAGGAAAGCCTTGTATTCTGCTCTGGGCTGATCAGCTAAACATCAGCTATGACAAGGGAAAGTTTTTTGATTTGGGCTCTCTTACTTTCAATGGCTCGGTCTCTCTGGATGGTTCTTTCTGTAATGAAACCTTTTCCAGGTGAGCATTTTATCTAGAAGTGAACAGAATCATCTTTCATTTGTTTTGTGACAAAACATTTAGATGGTGATATATTTTTTGTTCCAGCCTTGTCCTGAATTATGAAAATGTTCTGAATTTCCGCTCCTTCCAGCTTAGGTGAGTATTCAGAATGTTTCCTGGTGTACTTTTGTGTGTTATTGGTTAAGCATTTTTTTTGTGAGGCAAATAAAACATATATAGTAGTGAAACATCTCTGGTTCAACCTCCAGCTTCTTGATGCGCAAGATCTTCTTCCCTGTGTCGGCTCGTAACTGGACGGTCATGGAGCAGGTGGAGCTGAACTATGACGGCCAGATGGCCATCTTCAACGCCAGCCATGGAATCTATGCTCCTGCCGAGTATTCCTTCCACTGTCAGAAAGTGAGCAGTGCTCAGAGCCCCCTACTGGTGCCACGCAACGCGAATGACAACGCCACCCGCTGGAGTGTCCTCTTCACTGACTTCCAGGTACCTTCACACTCCACATCAGCACTCTTCAATATGTCTTACATGATCTTCAGCTGTTCAGATGTTCCAGTTATAGCTTCACATTGTAATCAAGGTGCATGCAGAGTAAACACACACTCGTGTACTATCTTGTGAGGCATGGTAGAGCTTACGTCTCAGTCCTTAAGCCCTTGGTTAAAGCTCAAAGCAGAGTCCAGGGTTCCCCAAGGGATCTATGGTCTTTTTTTTTTTTTTTTTAGGTAATTTAGGAATACTTACATACTTACAGCAACCATGTATACAGGAATATTCCGATGCCTGTACGCATATAAACATCGTATGCAGACCGAATATAGACCTTAAACGGAATTCGATGTGCATGTAAATGCAGCCAATAAGTGAATTGTTGCGTTTGTGGCCCTGCTGTCCCAGGTCAGGGACTAGAAAATCCAGTAACGTGCGATGGGTTCATTTAATCAAAATGTGTTGGTAGGTTTTGTTCCTGGGTCCAGATTTAGCAAGTTTACAGCTTTGGTCATAAATCTTCTGTTAAGTATTGAACCATTCTTGCACTGGTTTTTGGCTTCAGTGTGTTTTGCGTCTTTATAGCTGTCTGTCATTACTGGTGGATAATGAGCTGAAGTTAATGAAGATATACATATACATGTATTCCCAATTTTAGTCACAAGTTCTTGCAATTCAAAAACCTGGATGACTGAATTCCTTCATAGAAACATTTGGCAGATTTGAAACGCTGTTCTTCTGCTTCACCACAGAAATCGTTTACAGAACCTAAAAACCTCCCATCACTTGGATTCACTTAAATAATGAATGTCCTTTTAAAACCAGATCCAGGGCTTCAACGTGACTGGGAATTTTTCGTACGCCAGCGACTGTGCCAGCTTCTTCACACCGGGAATCTGGATGGGGCTGCTCACTTCTCTGCTCATGCTTTTCATCCTCAGCTACGGCCTGCACATGATTATGCAGCTGCGCACTATGGACCGCTTTGACGACCCTAAAGGCCCTAGCATTTCAGTGCCTCAGAACGAGTAATTCGAAGCCAAAGCCAAATGCCTTCCGGTTTCATTTTTATTGTGTTTGTGCTGGCGTAGATTAGAAACCTGTTTTCGTTCCAGAGGTTCCACGTTGTACAGATCGCGCACTATGCAAGGTATTTATCCTGTCGTTAGCACTACAGCCTTGTGCTGTTTCAGGTACAGAATCAGTTTATGGTTTTGCCGACACTTTTTTTCAACATTTGTGCAACATTTGTTCAACAGATTTCCCTTCTGATGTAATATCTCCTGAAGCAACAGTGCTTCTCATTAAGTATTCTTTGCACCACTAGCACACACCCAAAAAAAATACAGTTCACATTTAAAAAAAAAAAAAAAAAAAAATTCAGCTGTTGCCATCCTGATATTGAACGTCTTATACAATGCTAAACCCGCTACGTGTATTTGATACAGATGTAGTACTTGCCAAAATGTCATATGCCAAATGTACTACTGAAGTGTCCTTGAACAGTTTTATCTTTTTTTTTTTTTTTTAAATATATACCACTGAAGTGTATTTTAATACCAAAGCAAAAACAAAAGCGTGGGGTTTAGTCATTATTATCTATGAACTGTGCTGTAGTGCTGATTCTTCCCTAAATCTCTCACCTTCTCACCAAACATCCCCGAGTTATAGCTGGGCATGTGACAACAATATGTGAGGAATAAAACAAGTTGGGGTGTGCTGTTACAGGGAAATAAAACAATGACGGGGTGGTGGGATGCGTCACCACCCCAAAGTTGATTATTTTCATATAACAGCACATTCCGAAATATTTTATTCCACTTATACCACAGCAGCTTGCTAATAGAAATTATTTTTGTTTATTAAAGAACATCATACTTTTTTTTTTTTTTTTTAAATCAGGTTGTAGTTACACAAAACAAGTTAGTTCCTGTTATCACTTAGTTTATAGCAGCACCAGTCTTTTTTTTTTTCCTCTCTCAAAGTTCATAAGAAAAAAAATACGCAGCTTGTCACGTTACAGACACTGCAAAGTGCAAAGTCCTCCATCCTGAACATGTTCCCATTGTCAGAAAAGTTACAGCTTTACGTCCGATTTTTACACAGCACTGACACTGAAGACTCCTTCCAGAACTGCTAAATAAATCTCTTATCATTCACTTTTTTTTATGTTTATCTAGTTTATCAAGTCCCTGTGCAAGTTGTTACTATAGAAATGATAATGTATGACAAGTGCATTAATATAAACCTGTGATTTGCCTTGCAACTGACACTACTGTCAGAGCTGCTGTTCTACTACAACAACAACAATGCTGTGGTGCAAACTGCAATATTTGACAGTAAAATCCTTTTTAATGTGGAGATTCAGAGTATTATCTCTTTCTCTGCATTGCCAATCAGGAGGACGTGACCCACGTAGGCAGCATTTTCAGGCCGTGTTCAGGCGCTCTCGGAAATCCTCTCGCTTTATATAGATTACTGTTCACGAAAATGCCATCAAGGACACAACTGTTGCCCTAAATGTTTACAAATTTCCTGTTAACTTTACTGTTAAAATGCTGTCCAGTGCCAAGTTACTAGTAAACATTACCTTAATTATAAAAATGTGGAAATTTACAGTGTAGAAATGAATTCAACTTTCTGATACTTACACAGATCCTTAACTTAGATTGCTATTTTTTTTTTTTTATTATTATTTTATAAAAACAGTTCTTGCTTAAGAATATTCCCCTTGTAACTCCAGAAGGCGCTGCCTGTGTCACCACCTGTTTCATAATTGCTGGATGTGTAATTTAAAGAACACTTGGCAATAATTTAAAGCTTATATGTATATTTGTGCCATTTAAGTGCTACCATTATATGGACATGGACAAAAGAAATATGCTTATGAAATAAATCTATTTATAAATGAATTTGGTCGATGTTGTTTGAAGTGAAAATGAGGGAAAAAAAAAAAAAAAAAAAGTGTTGGGGGGGAGGAAAACCACCTTGCGAACCATTTGAATGATCTGGATTTCTGTACCTCAGATATTATCTGACCTTCATCTAACTCAAAACAAACAAATACGGTCATCTTTATATTGTAACATACAACATGTCTAAAATGACTGGAAACACTTGCCTCCAGTTACCCACATTTCAAGAGGTCATTTTTAGTGTTTATTTACATGTATTTATATTCAGAGTGGATTCCAAGTGTGACAGAATCCTTGCACACAGCATAAAAGTTTTGCTTAAGGGCAAAGTCCTGGAATTTGAACACACAACCTTGTAAATACTACTACTAATCCTATTGGCTTTATAGTTATTTGCAGTTTAACTCTCAGTTCACATGAAAATCCAGATCATTCTGAAGTGAAGTAAAAACATTCTGTCAAATGAATATCCACAGCCTACCAGAGAAGTCTCTCATATCATCTGCACTAAAAGAGCACAAAACTGTACCTTATATATATATATAAATAAAATTTTACCTAGATAGGTAAAATAGCTTTACTTTAAAAACTAATTATAATCCATTTATGAACCTTAAATCATTTTTAATGGTGCAGAGAGAAAGATACATATTAAAAGGTACAAATGAATAAACCCATGAGAGAACAACTCCAACAACAAAGAAAGCTAGAGTTTAGTATTTTTTCCCCCCTGAGAGTGTGAGAGAGATGATAAAGGGAGTATAATGGGTTAGGTGCTGCTTTAAAGGTCATGGGACGTTTGAAAGACACAAGGTCATCTTTGGAAAACCTGAACCAGATAAGGATGTCGTACCAAGAAAATGTGCCTACTTTCTGAATAAACACATTTAAACAGCGTAGAAACAAACCAAAACAAAACAATTAATATAATTAATATCTGAACATGAAAACTAATACAAAAAAAGACAAATACAGTTCATTGGGTGAAGATTGCATGCCTAAAACAATATATTTTAATGCAAATTTGGCTTGATATATATATATACACATACATAATATACATATATTTTTCAGCATTTTAGATTAGTTTGAATAAAGGAAAAGTCACACTTCTGAAAAGGAACAGATTCATTTTTGGACATTTATACAGCCTCATGTAGCCCAGAATACAGAACGATCGCTTTTTTTATTTTAGTACTGCAATTCAAAACAGATCACAACTGGCAGGAGAGCAAGCAGTCTTGGGAATTTATTATGCTTATTATTTTATTAAACTTGGTCTAGGATATTGTTTTCACACTAATGATAATGAAGCTTTCCTGGAGAATTTGTTGGTTAATTGAAGCATGAATGATCTGTGAATGCTCCATGACACAGCATGTATTGTATTCTGTAAAATCTACTAATTCTCCAGATCCCTCAGAGCCTCTGTGGACTGCCTTTGAAATGCAATCTCACTGGCAAAAAAAACAACAACATGTTTTAGTCAAGCCAAAAAGAAACGATAAAGCCCCCTTTTCTGATTATAACCACACCGCCGTGTCTGGCTGTAATTGGACAGTGACTAAGTTTCAGTGGAATTACATTCACTTCTGAAGTTTGTGTTTAATTCTCAAAAAGGTGATTAAAAAAAAATTCAGAGTATTTTACACGTTTCACAAAGACTCGCAGTGAAATGCAATGCAGTGGCATGGATTGCTTTAAACAGTGTTTCACACTGGATACAAGTTCTTGTTCACTTTTAACACATTACATTTAATTCTTAAATAAAGCAATCCCCTGCTGATTAATTTTCATTAAAGAGACCAAACAAAAAAACGCAGTGGAAGGTTTGCTTTTTTTTTTTTTTTCCCACGTCACTAATGAAAAGCAATACCATGTGTGTCGTGTTTCATGTTTTGTTTTTTTTCTACCAGTGAGATTGCATTTCACTCTGGCATGGATTCTTTTCCTTAAGGACCAAACCATTATGCCATTATGCTTTTGTGTAAGTATGTACAAATGTTCCTGTTATATGAACAAACCAAACACAAGACAAATCTTTTACCTTTTTTTTTTTTGTATTTTCTAGTAACAGTCAATTTTCAAACAGAATATTTAGTCTTATAAAGATTATAAAAGATTTTAAAGACTATTAAAGTATAGTCAGGGAGTTCACTTGCTAATTAGCAAGTTGAGTTTTGTTTGAATTTCTTTGAATTTTACTTAGCAGAACTAGACTGCTGATTAAGAACTGTTTACAGAGTGCACCTACAGCTACGAGTCATGTTTACTGATTAAACATCATCACATTGAATACTGCTGCCTTGAGCCAAGCTGTGGTACACTGTGGCACAGTCTCTCTTGGTGCATACACTTTACACTTTACATTTTACACTTTGTGGATCAGGCACAAGCACATACTCCAAATGAACAGTGGTATATGTTTCTGAGTAAGTGGATTTTGTGAACACGAATGAGGATGAAAACATTACAAATGCAAGAGATATCAGGATGTTCTGGTTAAGGGATTTGTCTACTATTTCCTTGTTTTGTCCCTCTTTTGTCACATGTAATACTTTGACGAGTCAAAAGGTAAAGATTCTGTCTTTAGGAACAGAGCCAAATTGTCCTGTTTGCATGATTAGCTGTTGACTCTTGCAAGTGAATAATATACACAAGGCAGTGAGAAGGACAGAACTTAAAAACTGCACAAATGAGGGTTCATTGTTATATGTACCCGACACTAGGCCAAATCAATTTGTATATTGTTTTGATCTATGCTGTAGAGTAGGTTTAGAGCACAAGACATATGGCTTAAAGATCCACACTTTTTTTTTTTCCTTTTTAAATTAATTGCTAATTCTAGCTCAAAGTAGTAGTCATATAATATTGTAAAGCAGAGGTTCCCAACCACCGGGCCACAACAATAGGGCTGTGAGGGCATTGTACTTTCTATTGGTGAGGAAAAGACTCAGTGAAGCCAAGACTGTATTGGGATGTAAGCTTTCAGAATTTGTCTCTGGTTTTGCTCTTTACTATGTATTTTGTCACCATCATGCATCACTACAAATGATATTAATGGGTCCTCTCCCATTATCATCATTACCTCCAAAGAGATAATAATAATAATAATAAATATATATATATATATAAATATATATATATATATATATATATATATAAATATATATATATATATATAT
>CM075018.1:18823554-18841856 GCA_037576675.1 Pangasius sanitwongsei
TCCATTGTGGTGGTGTATAGAGCCAAAAATGTTAGAATTGTGTCAATGTCCCAATATTTATGGACCTGACTGTGTGTATATATATATATATATATATATATATATATATATATATATATATGTATATAATATAAAAAATGTGTATGACCATAACATTTGACGCAACTGCAGAAAACCAGTAGCAGTTACAGAATCTGTCTGGAGCACATTAGCATGAGAAAAAGATGACATGCAGATAAACATAAAAGATATTCTTGTTAAAATAAGCTGCAAGCTGTGAACATGGACAAATTGCATTAGTTCTGGACAATAATGTGTTCATACACTAAAGAAAATGGTGTTACACTTACCGTTTCTTCACACAATACACTCCGATGCCACTGATCAGTGCTGAAAGGTCAATTTCACATGACATCAGTTAAAATGGAAAAGAATACAAATATACGACAAACTATTTAAATGCTGTACATTTTATTGTTTTGGAACAAAAATACTGCGTTCTACATAGTCTATAGTTTGCTAATTGCTGTGGTATATAAGAGGAATAACACTTCGGGGCAAGCTGTTATAGAAAACAATCAACTCTGGAGTGGTAATCGTAACGCCATGCTGCTTTAGGCCGCTTCACACCGCCTCATTGCTGAATATTGTCCTCTAACAGCACGCCCCATTGCGTGTTTAATTCTTTACATAATATATCATCGCTAACTTCATCAACCCCATTTTTCTTCCTTTGCTTGAAACAGCATCCACACAGTACTGATACTGTAAATAGTTCATAGATGCTTAAAATCGTCTTACTTAAACCCCCAAAGGGTTATGTCTTAACCCTAATCCTGATATTATATTTGAATATCATCACAGTGTCTGTATGTCTCATATGACTGTTTCCCAAAAACAATTTAAATTTTATTTTATTTTTGAAAAATATATTTGTTCTCCAGGTGCAACCACAGCTGTTCAGTGTACACTTACCAACCAAGATGATCCCAACCCCGATCCCAATTCCAAGCTTACGAGTGTAGTCTATGAATAAAAGAATATTACAGGCTATTACTTAAACAAACAAGTCTGATTACTTGCAAACTGTTCAGGGGGAAAATCTATTTATCATCTACATTCATGAACACTAAAGCAGGTTAGCAGACTAGCTCAGTGGTAGCTAGTAAAACACACAAATGCTGTTCAAGTTTTTAAAGTGTGCTTTAAACATGGCAAAACTGTATAAAATCAACCATAGTATAGGCACAGCTTTTCTATTTACACTGTGCATCTACTGACATGTTGAAAAAAAGACTATAATGGACAACTCTTCCACATTTAATAAATCCCTAAGCAATGAGTATCATTATTAGAATTGGTTCATTTGGAAAATACAACTTATGCTTTCTATTTGGGGGTGGAGGGGTACCTGGATCTGGGTTTGGATCTGGGTTTGGATCTGGGTTTGGACCTGGGTTTGGACCTGGGTTTGGACCCGGGGTTGGACCCGGGGTTGGACCCATATCAGCTATATTTAAAAAAAAAAAGAAAAAGGAAAAAAAATCATACACAGCTATACATCAAGATATACGTCTGTTCTTTTGTTTTTGATGTACATTGAAGACATTTGGGCTTTAGATCAAAACGATAAATATAAGATAATAGATCAGAATTTCAGCTTTCAATTCCTGATATTTACATCTAGATGTTAGAACATGGCACCTTTGCCACCCAAATTTTAGGTGAGCACAAGTATAGGAACAGATTGTCTGAAAGTAAGGGGGTTTCTGTCTTCAGTCTCCTCTTCAGGAGGTGAAATGCATGCTCAGTTGGGTTAAGAGCTGATGACTGACTTGTCTAAAACCTTCTGCTTTTTCCCCCTGACGAAGTCCACTGTTGTGTTGGTAATGTGTTTTAGGTCATTGTCTTGCTGCATCTGATGTTTCTCCCAATTAGATTAGATGCATTTCTCTGAAGACAGAATGTTTCTGTAGACTTCTGAATTCATTCTGCTGCTACCTTCATGAGTTACAGCATCAGTAAAGATTAGTGAGCCTGTTCCAGAAGCAGCCATGCAAGCCCAAGTCATGACACTACTTCCACCGTGCTTGACCAATGAACTCGTATGTTTTGGATCATGAGCAGATCCTTTCTTTCTCCACACTTTGGCCTTTCCATCACTTCGGTGGAGGTAAGTCTTTCGTGGCTCATCTCTTTCTTTGTGAATTCCAATCTGGCTGTCTGATTCTTTCTGCTGATGAGTGGTTTGCATCTTATGGTATGGCCTCTGTATTTCTGCTCTCAAAGTCTCCTTTGAACGGTGGATTGTGATACTTTCATCCCTGCCCTGGGGAGGTTGTTGGTGATGTCACTGCCTGTTGTTTTTGGGTTTTTCTTCACAATGTTTGTCACCAATTGCTATTGTTTTCCTTGGCCGACCTGGTCGAGGTCTGGTTGTTAATAAACCAGTGTTTTGGGTTTTTTTTGTTTTTTTAAATACTCAAACCAGCCCTCACGATACCAACATTCAAGCCACGGTTCAAATCAGAGAGATCACACTTTTTTCTTCATTCTGATGTGAACATTAACTTAAGCTCTTGATCTGTATCTGCATGATTTTTTTTTGCACTCACAGGATTGGCTAATTTTTTATATATATATACAATTTGTCTTTTAACAAAATAACAACTACAATTCCTTTTTGTTAAAACAGTGTGTGATTCATAGTAATGTCAAGCTTTTAAAAACATGGTTCAATACCAGTGCACACTGGAGGAGAAGGATTCCATCCGTTTACTTCACAGGTCAGGAAGTCCGACCCAGTCATTGTGTAGCCCTTCTTACACCGGTAACGGACAAAGTCTTTATATTTGTATGGTGGTGCTTTGCCTTCAATTCTTTCTCCTTGATCAATTGTAGGTGCATCACACTTGATTACTGTAAAAAGAGTGCAGACAGAAATATAAATGATAAAAGGGTGGTTTGCCCTGTTGTGAATTTTAGAACAGGAAAACAAATGTGTCTATAACTCCAAAAAACATAATACAATAATACAAAAGCTGTGAACATTTAAGGGACAATTTGTGAACACTTCTAAGAAAAACACAAATATTAATAATCCTATTTAAGATTTATAAACATAAAGGCATAAGAAAACCCTGTTATTAGCAAGTAAACAATATGGTCACCACCACCTATAATTTCAACAATCAAAGCATTCTGATAACCGGTATTATCAAATGAAATAATATATATGGTCAAAAACACATCATCAGTTATGATATCAGTCCTTCATAAGCATTACTTCCAACAAAATGTGTGGAACCTAAATATCACTTGGGACCTAATGTTTATATGTTTACAGGTAACTGCATAACTCACCCAAACACTGAGGAGGAGAAGGAAAGGTTCCATTATCAGAACAGGTTATTGTTTCTTCTCCAATAAGAGTGAAACTTGCACTACAAGAGTATGTGACTGCTTCTTTATAATTATAGGAGTTTTCAATGGGATGGAAATTTCCATTCTGTATATCAGGAGGTGGTGGACATTTCACCGCTAAAAAGAAAAGAACATGTTAAGTTCCTTCAAACAAATCTACTACAAATGAACACAAAATTGACATAAAATTCTTTACCTTCACACACTGCGGCTCTCTGATCCCAACCACTATCTACACAATTTCTAGTTTTAGGTCCAACAAGCAAATATCTACAAACAGAGATGAATCATACAATACAATGTACACAACCATGTTTTGTGCGTGTATAAATTTAAACAAAGACTAAAGACTAAGTAGAGGAAAAGACCACAGCTTTACTAACCCTTCGTTACACTCTGCAAAGGCTGTTGCACCAAACAGAATTCCATTTGGAGTTGAATACCTTCCATTGGACAACTCACCCAGACTTCCACAGGACTTTTCTAAAAATATAATAATGTCTTAATATTCTTGCTTTGGACGATTAAGAAGGTGAAGAATAAGAATAAAAATAAGAATAAGAAAATGTCTATAAGGAGAATTACTTTTGCACTTAAGTTCTAGGTTGGTCCACTGTTTGCCAGTGCAGGTGATGGACCTGGAACCTCCTGACTGCTCAGGCTGATAACCAGTGGAACATTTGAACGTTACACTGGATCCCTCAGGGAAAATGCTTTGGCTTGATGATTCATCAGTGAGAACCCTGTTTTCCCCAACATAGGGTCTCTCACATTGTGCTGAGAAGATAACAGATAAATGAATGTGATATTAATACAGTATTAGCACAGCTGAAACAAATCAGGATAAATATGCAATGAGTAATTCCATACTACAATGGTGCATTACAGCATCTAGGAAGATAGTAGTAATAATAATAATAATAAAAAAAAATCATGATCTCCATTTTATAACCATCAAAATTAAATGTTTACAGCAGAACCTTCATCATCAACAAGGATTTAAAGGTGCATTAGTCAAGATTAGTCAAGACTGGAGCTCTAAATTTTAAGTGGGTGGAGAAGGTAATTTTTTTTTTTTTTTTTCCTTTTTTAAATTTACTCCTTGAACCCACCTCACAGTGCCTTCAGCTGTTTTTCTTTGTAATGAGCGCCCATGGTTTTTCAGCTGGCCATCACTACCACTGTTAGATAATTAGCATTGGTAGCTGCACAGGAGTGAGCTAGCATTACATACATTTCTATGAAGGTGGCTCATCAAAAGCATTATATAATTCCATCTAGCTACTTGATTCGTTTGTGTAAAGCCAGCCTCGAAAACGTGAACGCTTTATACACATTGCATTTACATACATGAACTCTAGCATACGTCCATGCACACACATCTATTTTATTGTTTCTGTTATTTCTATTGTATAGGTATTTATGGAAATTCAGCTCTCTGATGTTACTCCTACTTGTACTGCTGCACTTTCACTACGTTTCTTGGCATTAAGTTTTTACGCTGGGCGCTTACCAGATTTTACAGTGATGCATTTTCCAAACAGACTAAGATGGGGCAGAGTCAAGGGGTATTGTGAGGAGTGTCTATGAAAAGACTGACCATGCAATCAGACTTTAGCCGCTGTCCTGCACTCAATACGGCTCTCCAGTTCACATCACAGTTTCTGGTTATGAATTGAGAGAGGGGGTTCGTGTGACTGAGTTGCGCTTACATGAGCCTATGCTCCCAATCACTTCCCACCTGAACACCTCGCTGCTCTTCATGGATATATTTGCAAGTAACAAAAGCGAGATAGTCCTTCCACAGCCAGTTCTGTTGTGTCTACATCCCAAATACTCAATGACACTGCTTCTTTTTGAAATTAGATTATTTTATTCATTCAGAAAATCTTCCTTCTTTGTGTGAACCAGTTAGCTGTTAGTCATCCGGGGCTGAGCCCAGATTCTTCTCCATCAAAAAAACTTTAAAAAAAAAAAAAAAAAAAAAAGTACTTCTAAATAGTTTCCATGCATTTTTTTTTCTTGCATGTGCATGTGCTTTAAAATGTCAAAATTGGAGAAGGGAGGAAGGAAGGGTTGGGATTTGATTCACCATATAATCTGCACATGGATAATCCAGCCACTCGAATGTCTCAAACCAGCATCATATCAGATACCTAGTACCAGACCGATAAAATATAAAACTTTTTGGCTACCTAACACGAGACTAGGCTAGTGTGGCTAGCCAAGGGCAGGCACAACTAAGCTATCATTGTGAAGGTTTAGCTAGCTACAGTGCCATGCAAAGTACGTTAGCTGTCCTTATGTTCATGTAACTTGGAACTCATAGACATTTACACTCATTTTCCTAGCTCAGCATGAGAGGATGTTAGTGTTTCAGTTTCAACACCTTTTATGGTTTAAAAAAAAAATAAATAAAAATAATCGACGTATATTAGGGCTGCACAATATATTGAAATTATCGAAATATCACAAATGTACAAATTACAAGGGCTTGAATGATTTTAATACTTCAAAAAGTTACAAAACGTCAGCGTTTTAGGGCGATGCAGATAGCAGAGAATGCTTTCTTTTCCCCAAAAGAACATGTAACATGTATGTTGGTTATGTCATTTTCAGTTTTTAAATGTGTAATATATATATATATATATATATATAATGTAATTTAAATTGATTTGACCCACTTATAGCATTATCGAATCATCACATTATTTAACTATGTTATCGCATTTTTCTTCTGTATCGTGTAGCCTTAGTGTATATCCATTTTTCCCCTCACGCTAACTGACTGTGTGAGCTAGGCAGGGGCCCCCAAAACCCATATTAACTTATAGTTAAGGTGTTTTTTTTTTTTTTTTTTTTTTTTAACTTTACGCAAATAATATATTTTTAAAACTCTATCGCTAAAATGGCATCAGAATGCTTCATTTTTAGTGTTGCACAGGAGGGTCCACCCCTATTCCATTGGAATATTCCACTGTCTCACATTACTGCGCAGCTGCGGAAGTGACAGTGGGGGCAGTCGTGGCCTAATGGTTAGTGAGTCAGACTTGTAACCCGAAGGTGAACCTGAAGGTCATGGGTTTGAGTCTCAGGCCGGCAGGGATTGTAGGTGGGGGGAGTGAATGACCAGCGCTCTTCTCCACCCTCAATACCACGACTGAGGTGAGACCCTTGAGCAAGGCACCGAACCCCCAACTGCTCCCCGGGCGCCGCAGTAAAAAAGTAAAAGTAAAAAAGGCTGCTCAATGCTCCGGGTGTGCGTTCACTACTGTGTGTGTGTGTGCGCACTTGGATGGGCACAAATTCCGAGTATGGGTCACCATACTTGGCCACACGTCACTTCACTTTACTTTACTTTCACTTTCACTTTAAAAAAAAGACAGACAGAGTGTTCAAAGTAGATGGAACGAAGTTCTGTGAAAATGAAGCGAAACTATCCTAGCGGTGCTGAGAAAAGGATGAAGCGGGAGGAAAGCCAAGGTAACAAGCTTTTTTATGACGTGTACTGACATATACGTCTATTGTACACAGAATATATTATGAAAATAAGATTTTACGATGGATGTATTTGTTAAACAGAATGTTGTGCTCTGTTTTTATGCAGATTAAACAGTTGAAACATGTCTAGACATCATCACTGTGTGAGGAGTGCTGAGAAGAAATTACAAGTAGGTCTTAGATAAATAAAGAGTGACAAAAGGGTGGAACAAGAGATGTGGAGGGCCCCATGTCTGTGTTTGCCTTGGGCCCCATAATGACTAAATCCGCCCCTGGAGCTAGCGTTTGGCAGAATTGAGATCCGTCAGCCAATGAGACACGAGTATTTCCACGTATTTTCCAGGAAACGCTGTCTGATTGGTCTTGCCTCCGTTCATTGAAGATACAAAAATACAACCCTCCGTTCACCGAAGATATAAAATCACACCACCGCTGTCTTCTTTTACTGACGATCGGTTACGTAGTGACAAACTGCTCCAAGTGGATAATTATTCAGGGCTAAAGGAAAAATCTTCATGGCTACAGCCCTGAATGCCCAGACCAGGATACACCCCTGGTGTGAAATGATTTTATATACAAATCAACAGGGTGATTCAGAGGACTCCATGACATCATCTGGTGACTTCAGCTTCCTGTGCCTTAATTAGCTACTTTCCCCTGGAAAACCTCTGGCACGTAATACACTTGCGTTTATACCATCCATTCATTGTTATCATATTCCAGATTATTTATACTAGTAGGATTTTTTTTAATCAACTACTGCACCTTTAAAAAAAATGAAAAGCCTGATAAATACAATCTCTAAGCATACAGAATAACAAAATATGAATTAAATCAGACTGTACCTCGGATTTCCCCAACCTTTATGAGACATATGAGAAGGATGATCAGACTGTAGCTCGGTGTCGCCCACATCGTTTTACCTGTTAATCTTATTTTCACTCCGACTTCTTCAATTCAAAGCTGCAGTGATATTGTATAGTTGCCTGAGGAAAAAAAAAAACCGAGTTAACTAGATTATATCTGTTTCCTTACTGAAAAAAAGCACTCACTTAAAACAAGATAGTCAGATAACTAGCTATGCAGTTAGTCAGCCATTTTGTTTGCTTACTGAAAAAAGAATACTGTGATACTGGCTCAAAACCAGTTAGATTAGCTATCTAACTGTGGTCATTTGTTTTGAACTAAAAAAAAAAGGTCTTTAAAAATGAATTTAAGCGACTTGTTTTGTTTAAGCAAACAAAAAAAAAAGAAACCTAAATTTTGAGTGAGTTGTATCTTTTTTTTTTTTTTTTTTTTTTAAATCATTTAATCTAGCTTGATAGGGTCTTAATATTCAATTTAGCGTCATTACAAGCTAACGCTAAAGCAGCGCAGATAAACCTGTCGCAGATTCCTTTCCGGATCCGTCTTCTGTAATAACTATAATAAAAATAACGTTAATATTATGTACCAGGATACCTAGTGCTAGCCAACGTGCTAGACAGTTTAAAAAACTCTCGTTTAGTTTGTTTAAACAGGAGCTGTCCGAAATGTGTGTGTTGGCTAAACATTAGCGGGGATAACGTAGCTCAAAGAAACCAAAACGGCAACTGAAAAGCTTGAAGCGAGTATTAACGCTAAGCTAGCTACTTTAGCTTTTGCACAGAGGAATTAATTTACTAATAACACACAAAAATAAACCTCACCTTCCAGCTGAGAGCCTGAACAGCGCTTCTGAATCTGTTACACTAAGGACATCCTGTTACTTAGCACTAGTTTCTGCGTGAATGACCGGAAGTGTGGTTACACCCCTGCGGCGGCTTCACCCGCTGAAAGCGAGCCAAGCTTCCGTGATTACTCCATTTACAGTAAATGAACAGCTAGTTTAAGCTCATGAGCTCATGTGTTTCGCATCAACTCGTTTTTGTGTTCATTTACCTGTAGTTTATACTTAGTTTTTTGGTTTGCTTTGGTTTGGTTTTTGTTTTGTTTTTAGGCGTGGCTGATGGTAAGTCATGTGGGAAAGGTTGTATTTCCGAGTTGAACGCATATGAACGCCACCACAAAGTCGTAATTACGAGTGGGGAAACTCGGCATGTTGTTTGAGCTCTGAGTTTCCGAGTTGGGGTGAGAAAACATGGCGGAATCAGTGGCTGTAACGTCTGTAGTTGAGGGTAAATTAGTTAGTATTAATTAGCATTAATGAGTATTTAGCAGTGCCTTGTCTTTGTCAGAGATTTTTATTTACAATAAAACAAGCTAATTGCCTGCACAGAATACGATAGCATACAGTTACGACATAATATGTAACGATAAAGTTTACAGTGGCTTCATAAAATGATTAAAGTCATAAAAAAAAGCAAAACACACCTGCTGCGCATTCTTTGTTTTTCATTTTCTAGCAGCAGAATTAAACTTTATTGTAGAGTTAAAAAACTTTATGTATTTTTTTTTTTGTAGTTAATTAAGAGAAGGTACACAAGCTATCTTGCTCCGAATAAAAAGTGACTTGAACGCACCTGACGTTGTAATTACGACTTCCCAGGAGCACTTGAACGCGCGTCTACTGTTGTTTGTAGGAGGAAGTGCTGTGGAAAGCCGAAAGGGTCAAAACACACAGAAACTCGTACAAGAGATCTACTTTTTCATATTATTATTATTATGGTAAGATCCACCAGGTAGAATATGCATATACACTCTAAATTTGGAGTTTGAGAAATTATTTTGTGACATTTGATTTTATTTCAAATAATGTTATCCAATCAATTTTCATTCAAAGAAATCGCAAAAGTAATATACAGCGGCAGGGACGTGGCCGAGCGTCAGCGGTGGATGGAGAGGAGGCGGGTTGAACCGGCAGGTAACCTGATGATTCTCACCTGTATCTTATTACCACCAGTCCAATTATTTGTTTCTCTTTGTGGTTTTGTTCAATTATTTGTGTCTCTTTGTGGGTTTGTTCAGTATTTGAAAGTGCGCTGAAAAAAAAGAAAAAGACTGAATAAACACAAGCCCAGAGCTCGGCAAAAAAATGTCGCCTGTCTCTCGAGTCTTCGTCCACACTCACACACCAGGGTTCTACATTGACCTATTAAGAAGATCGATCGGTGGTTGTCTTGTGATCGACGTAATGCGTACCCCTGTTCTAAACGATTTTTAGTATATATAGGCCACTACTGTCGACTGTGTTCAGAAAGATGCAAACAAAAGAATCTGATATTTGCCAAACCCTTGAAAGCTGCATTTCAAATGACATGCTTTTACTTTGACCCACCAGCTTCTGAAGAAATTCTGACCAAGCCTGCCTGCTTCTACAAAATGTGTTTTTTATGTTATGTTATCTTTATTTGCACCTGCCTGACACTTTACTGGATTTGTTTCCGGGAATACAAACAAATTAGTCATTTAAACAACTGTGACCCTAACCAGGTTAAAGCACTTACTAAAGCTGTGACGTGTCCTTTCTTTGCTCTCACCTGCGTTAAAGAAAATACGTTTTTTTTGTTCGGTCTCTTGGGTCCCATTCAATGACTCTGTATAAGAGTGGACATTTAACAGGAAGTAAAATATGAAGCCAAATTGTTTCTAGTGGCTAGTGGCTGACTGCAGTACAATCTTTAACCCCACCCATTCCCATGTTAGTGAATGGGACAGATGGCAAAATTTCATTTTAAGTTCCAGCTCCACAAATTATTTTCCAGAATGGTGTTTGTCATTTTTACAAGTTCAGAAACCCTGATATATCCCCCAACATTTTTCCCTATGATAAATGTGTTTGTGTTTTGTAAAAGGGATTTGACAATAAATAAGAGTGTGGTTCATGAGGTGACAGGTTTGGACATCTCATGATTGTGCACACACTTTCCAACATGAACCTGAAGCTCTTGACAGTTCTGTAGCAAAGCCATGCCTTGTTCTGCTGTGAACTGGTCTAACTGTTCTCAGTGGGGAGTTTTTCATATGGGGATATGTTGCTCATTTTGATATCTAAGCTAGCTCATAGTACTTATATTATAACCAGCAAACCAGTGCAAGTGAATGAAGTGATGGCATAAACCAAGGCAGCTAACACTAGCTCCATTTCATAATAATCTAAGATTTACTGTATGATCTTAGCAAACACTTGAAATATCTCGGTAAGTTTAGCCAGTCACTCCTTTTCATGCCTTAGCAAATGGTAGCTCAGTCAGTCATGACTCAAAGTTCAATTCAATTCAATTCAATTTTATTTGAATAGCGCTTTTAACAACGGACATTGTCACAAAGCAGCTTTACAGAAATAATTGGAATCTGTGCAGTCGATACAGCCAGACAGGCAGTGGGTCTACCTCTTACCCTCCCATATTATTGATGGACAATTGTACATAAGTGCGAAGACTATTACTTGAAAGTCCTGAAATCTTTTCCTAACAACAAAAATCAATATACCTACAAAAATTATATGACTACAATTTAACATTTTACATATTAATTAATGATGTTGTATTTGCCACTTGGAGTCACTATCTTAAGTTTCAATTCAGGTAATAGTGTTCGCACTTATGTACAATTGTCCATCAATAATAAAGGAAGGTAAGAGGTAGACCCACTGCCTGTCCGGCTGTATCGACTGCACAGATTCCAATTTTTGGAAGATGGCAATTCCCATTGAGTTCCAAAAAAGGCTTCAAAAACACTCAATGCGAGTGAATGGTACCATGTCGTCCACTCATATACAGTATACAGTCATTGGTCTCAGTGCACACTTCAAGTTCACACCAACTATTCTGCGAAATGTAGTAGTACTAATGTAGTCATTACTCACTCAAATGCTGAACGTTGTTTCTACGAGCTCCGAGTAGGAAAGAATTAGAAAGAATTTTTAAATATAATTAAATATAGAAACAATTTTTTTTCGCAATGCGTCAGCCAGTCTTCCTTCCGGAGACAAATATATTTCATGAATCCCTTCACCAAAATACAAATTGCATAAGATCACATTGACAAATTTAAATGGTTATACTGTGGCAGAATCTTGAATTTTTTTTTCCAGAATTTGTTTCAAATAAACTGTTTTGAAAGACACTTTAGGACTTTGTCTAACATTATCGCATATATTTTTCAGCCTCGCTGGCTTTGTCATTGCTGCATTTACCTTGCCTTGCTCTCAACCAACCTGTCCACTATGACTGGTCCTCACAAATAGTTGCAAGGGGTTTTGGATCAGAGACCACTACTGAGTCCACATCATGAGGGCTTCACCAAAGGGCAAAAGTAAGTGTGCACACAAATGGCACTCATGAGCACCGTTTTAAAGCCTAGAATGAGAATGAAATGGGATAAGCTACAACATCGCCATTTGGTTGGCTGAAACTCCAACTATACCACATATGCAAATTAGAGGTACCACACATGAATGAATGTCATTTATGTTTTGTGCAAGCTGGTAGTGTTTCATTCAAGATGCAAATACCCTACAAAAATCTAGGTACTAGGTACTGTAACCACTGTTCTAAGTATATTACTTCTACAGCAGTCATTTTTACAGATCAAAATGCTAAATCTGTAGACAAAAATGTATTGATTGTGTTTCATAATTCTGGGAAGATCAACTTATTTGACAATGTCATGTTCGAAAGGTCTTGTCAGACTCTGTAAGTCACTTTGAAACACTGGAACAACTTTGCATTTTATGACCTTTTTAGACCTTTTCTGAAATTGTGGTTTTTGCCATTGTTTCTAGCCAGAAGAAGGTACGTAATACAATGCTGCAAATCTAAAAAATACAGTATGGGGGGAGCAGACCTTAGAGACTCACAGATGATAGGACATGTCTTTCTAAGTATTAAAACGTTATCTGAATAAAAAAAAACATTATTATAACACAACTGGAAAGATTTGGAATAACCAATTCATACCATAATAATCACAAAAATAAATATTTAATGCAAACATAGATTTTATTATATATACAGGTACATACACACTTTATACGCCAGACTTTGTGTGTAGCTATATAAACAAGAAATGCGAACTCGCAGTATCTTTATTCAAAATACTGTGCTATTGGTATAACTTAATATTACATTAAGGAACGAATTTATCAGTAGTCATACATAGTATATAAAAACATATACAACCACAGAGCCATGCCAGAAAGGGGTCATATTTGATCCTTTTTTAGATTACACTAAGGCAAATGGTTCTATACCATACAGATATGCAAAGATCTTTGTAGAAACTATATGGCAAATGACCAAAATCCCAACTCCCATTTTGATTTCTTTTGGTCTGATTTGCAATCTAGTTAGTTCTCAGGTGCATTGTGGGACAAACATTCATTAAGGGGTGGACCTTCCAGAGCCAAAGTTCCCTATATGGCCAAAAGTATGTGGACACCCATCCTAATTACTGAGTTCAGGTGTTTCAGCCACACCCACTGCTAACTCCATATTAATGCCCAAGGTTTTGGAATGGGATGTCCAACAAATTCATATAGCTATGATGGTCAGGTGTCCACATACTTTTGGCCATTTAGTGTACAAGTGTGTAATGGTTCTAATAATAGTATGCAATTTGAAACAAATCTTGCACTACGATTGAAATTAGATACCATGGCTTGAAATTGGATTGTATAGAAATCCAAGGCTCTCAATTAATTTCGATGATTTAGATTTAGATTTCCAAATGTTAAAATACAACAGGGAAACGCAATGACATTCTTCCATTCTACGCACTTTTATGCACATTAGCTAATTATAACAAAAGTAGAAAGGCAATGAGAAAGCAATCAAGAAAAACCTTGTGCAAGTTTTTGTTCATTTGTTGAAGTCCAACTGGTAGAAACACACCTAATTCCTAGTCTATTTATACAGTTAAAATGAAAATACACTAATTAAAAAAAAAAATCATTTTGGTGCTCCACTAAATAACCACTTCTAAGTTGACCTTTTAAATACTTTTTCCTCTGCATTGGCTGTTGATTTCTGTACTGAATATTTTACAGAAGGCAGTGACTCTGGCAGGACAACAATGTCCGTATTCACTTACACTTGTGCAGTCAAAAATGTGAAAAGCAGAAACACTAAATTTGATGATCACAAATAATAAATAACTTAAAACACACTCACACCTCCTATCTTTATAAACTAGTGTCTACAGTTCAAATTTGTCAAGATTATGACAGCTTAAGAAAATCTAGAAGAAAGTGCAAATTCATTCCTAATTTGTGAAAATCAGGAAACATACTCTAAACAACTTTCCTGAAAAACACAGGTGAAGTAGAGATGCCGCTGAGATTGAGAGATCGATGGATATCACTTATGTAAGAGTTCCTCATCTTATCAAAACAGTTTGGCATCAGCCAGAATGATAGTTCTTTGGTCCTAGAAGAAAAGGACAAAGTACAATAGGTGACCTTATTAAAAAAACAAGATGTTATCACGCATGCTTCTAAGAAGTGATGTAAATCAGTAACCATTAAACAGGTTACATTCCAGTTACTGGCACCGGAGACAAACAGAAGTGTTCTACAGACCAAGCGTCATCTCTGTGTGCGTGAATGTGGTAAAATTTTCATAGATGCAAATATATCGCAGGCAACTTGCTCCACTGTTAGAGATATTCTGATACGTATTATCCTTGCCATGAAATATTCGCTTACTTATTTGTTTTGGTGAAGCCTTTCCAGGTTTTCTCTCAAAAGTTTAACAGCTTTGTTAAATGTGTTATATTTGTTAAAATGGGTTATACTGCAGCGCTGTTGAATTCTCGAATCTGATTGGTCAGAAGGTGTTGTTAAGTTTCTATAACAGCAGCTCACAGTAGTTCCAGTTTCAAGAGAGATCAGAGTTTAACATTAATGCACTCGTTCTAATACTGGGACTTTCATGGTGGATAGGCCACATAAATGGACTAAAAATGTTTTCTGTGAGGAGACTTTATTGTAGCATTTTTGGATGGAGTCTCCAGTGTCAGCACTCGGTAACAGTTAGAGTTTAAGCTTAACTTTACATTTTAAGCCTTTAGGACACAGGACTTTCCGGGGTCACCTATAAAAGGCATTTCAGCATTCAGCATTTTTAACTCATTCCATTAATAATTTCAACACCCCTATGGCCCGTACAGATGCACATTTAAGTACATTTGATGCTAATTTCAAACTAGGTCTATAAAAAGCTTTAAAGACATATATCTGTAAATATACATATATATATATTTGGATAATATATATTTGTTTTATTGTTCTCATTTTCTTATTGGGTGACATTTTCGGGTATTTTTGGCCTCTCTATCTATGTATCTGTCTATCCATGTGTCTATCTATGTATCGATCCATCTCTCTTATTCGTGTGTTAATAACGCTTCTTGACCTACAACAAAAATGTAGTTCCACATGTACAATTCAAGAACAGCAGTTCCCAGTATTTCAGTGCATTATATTCATTTTGCTTGTGTTTGGAGCTAACAAGGGCAATCAATTAAATCTTGCTTTCATAATTTCATTGTTGTTCTAGGCTGAAGCATTTTTATATTTTGACAACAATAAATGCTACAGGTTTGTGGTCAACCTTACAATTACACTTTATTGTTCCTGATCCTGTCATGTATTCATATATGACAAATATGTTTCACTAAATGGTTTGATAATGATAAATCTTCTGTAGTGACTGTTTAAATAAATTAAGACAACAGCCTTTTCCAGAATTTTCCAGGAGAAATCATACAAATGCTGAGTGACTGTACACTTACCTAGAAGGACAACAATGGACACAGCAACAGCTATTATTAGTACACTGGGCTTCACACGGTTGCCTGTGAATAATGAACAGTTACTCAATCAAAATGAGTCCAGTCTCTAGGAAGTTAACAAGAAATAGCTTTAATTTCAATACATATTGCAAAACAAATTTAGAAATATATTAATTAATTAATATTATGAGTCTGTGTTTGGACACTTTTTTTAAAAAAAAAATTCCTTTTTAAGATTTAAAAATGTACAAAAAGATAACAAATCCGCCAATCAGTTAGCTTTGACATTACTAATTTCAGGAATGAACAATGTATCACTTACCATCTGATGGTGGAGATGTGGTGGATGGATCTGGAATTCGATTAGCTAGAAGAAAAAGAAGCATAACATAAAGACTATGGCACATAACATGCCTGCCTGCAACACGCACATGCCTTTCTAACTAGCGTCTTTTGTGCATGCCAGTTCTGTTTGCAAAATTGTAAGAAAGCTGCAGAATTATACAATTGTAAAGACACACACTGACGCACTCGTAAGATTGAATTGTAATTGATGCAGAGCTCATAAAGGCATTATCCTTTAAGCACAATTAGGGCCATAACAAAAAAAAAGCTGATGTCTGAAACAGTAGGAAACATGTCAGAAATTGGAGCCATAAGCACACAGTGGCTCCCCACACAGTGAAAAGCATGGTGATGGAGGGGAAGAAAAAAGATCCCACAGTTCAGCTGATTGCCATGCTTGACAAGTTTCAACCTCAACTGTTACACCACTTTCATGACAAGCTGACTGGAAGTGTTGCAAGGAAGAAGCCCTTCTTGAGAATATCTCACTAAATGCAGTGCCTGAACTTCACCATGCATCATTAAAACTACAATTCACACTGTGTGTTGTGTTCAGATGAGACCAGAATCAAACTTTTTGGTAAAGTTCGGCAACAAAAGGGGACTGTATAGAATATAGAGGTCGATCAGTGATGCTCTGGAGCTATTTTGTGGCTGGTGGATCAGGGGCTCTTGTGAGATTAATGGCAAACCTGCTGCAATGCCAAATATATTTTGAGAGCCTGTTGGTCCCTAAGCCCAAAGAGAAGCAGTGACTGAGGTTTTTGTTGTCCTGACTCACTGAGCCCGCCAGTGGGCATAGCTCCTGGTTGCCATGGGAACCATGGGTCCTGGAAGCGTAGCCGAATTTGTCTGCCTCCCGAGAGTGGTGTACGGGATAGCCGTATTTGACCCTGACTTTTTTGAAGAGGGCCAGTCTGACAGGTTCGGAGGTACTTTTGGAGCTATTTTGTGGCCGGTGGATCAGGGGCTTTTATGAAGATTAATGGCAAGTGTCAGGACATTTCAGCCCATAACCTGGTTGCTTTTGGCAAGATGATGAGTTAAACATACTTCCAAATCCACACAGAAATGGTTAATAAAATACAAAATCAGTGTTTTGCAATGACCATCTCATTCCCACAGATTAAAACACTGGTTTGGACTAAAGAAAGTGTCCACATGCACAAACCTAAGACTATAAAGGACCTTAAAATACCCTGTATGGAGGAGTGGACCAAGATTCCTCTATAAGTGTTGCCAATCTTGTTACACATTACAGATACCCAGTGCTGTTAAGTGAGGAAAAATTAAGACAAGGACACGAGGCTTTTTGCGAAGGGCATCTGGCATAAAACCTGTGCCAAATCAAACATGTGGACCAATGATCCGGTGTGGTGACCCCTAATGAGAGCAGCCGAAAGAACAACAACAACAATAAGAGGCTTTTTACATGACCAAGTGCAAAAAACTGGCCACAATACAGCGGTGTTAAACTCCATCATACAAGTATATAACTCTCAAAACATAAATGTTGTGGCATTGCATATTATCAGTGTCTCAGTAAGACTTGTCAGGGTGTAGTGAGAGCTATTTGTATCTTACCAGGCACAACCTTTAATTATATATGTACCAGGAAAATGCTTACTCTAGCTTGCAATGATAAAATTTGGATTGTATGGAACACATTTAACAGTATATTCATACAGAATACATGAAATTGTATAATTTCAATGGTTGTAAAGTAAGTATAACTTGCTGTATTTTTATTACTGCAATAATAGAAGCACTTCCCCAGAAATCAATCACCAGTTATGACTAACTGCTACAGCTGTCTAGCTTGAGTAAACAAGAAGAAAACTGGTTCAAAAACATTATATCTAAGACTATTGTTTGTGTTAAGATTATTCCATTTTTTTTTTTTTTACTATAAGTGCAACCTATGCACAAATTTATTATGGACATGAAGATCCCATTTATGAAATGTTTATAATCACATAATTTTGACCACAGAGTAACCCTCTCGTTGACAAGTCGGAATCTCAAGTTATAAAACACTTATTAATCTTACCAATGCACTCAGGGGGAGGTGGATTCCATCCATTGACTTCACAGACCAGGTAATCAGTTCCGTTCATTGTGTACCCTTCATTACATTGGTATCGGACAGAATGTTTATAGCCGTAGGGTGGTGGTTTTCCTTCAACTCTAACTGCGTTTGTAATGTTAGGTGTCTCACACTCTACCACTGCAAAAGCAAAACAGAAACAGAAACATGAATTATAAAAATATCAAATAACAGGTTTCAGGGAAAATACTGATAATAACTGAGAACAAAATCC
>CM075018.1:18862662-18874357 GCA_037576675.1 Pangasius sanitwongsei
TGGTCTTCCAGGCCTTTCGATGTTGTTGAGCTCACCAGTGCTTTCTTTCTTTTTAAGAATGTACCCAGCTGTTGATTTGGCCGCACCTAAGGTTTTTCTGTCTCTCTTATAGATTTATGTTGTTTTTACTGCCTAATGATGGCCTCCTTCACTTGCATTGAGATCTCCTTGGACTTCATATTGGTAGCTCCTGTCAACTCAATACCTGATATCAACTCCAGACCTTTTATCTGCTTCATTTGTCTTGAAGTGACGAGGGAATAGACCGCACCTGGTCAGTTAACTTCTTGTCAGTCAACTGTTCAAATACCTTTGAGCCCCTGAAAATGGAAGTGCTTTGCTTAAAATGACTAATTCCTAAATGGTAAATGCCATATTTTTGTGGAACCTCTTAAAATAAAGCTGAAAGTCTACACTTTAATCATGATTAATCTTGATTGTTTTATTTCAAATCCATTGTGGTGGTATATAAAGGCAAAATCACAAAAACTCTGCAATTGTCCAAATACTTCTGGAACTGACTGTAGGTCCATCATGAAAAGAGTCCTACTTTGCCATGGCCTGAATGGCTGTCACACAAGGAAGAAGCCCCTACTCCAAGGCCAGAATACAAAAGCCAGAAGTTTGCAGATGATCACCAGGATGAAGAACTAGCCTTTTGGAGAAGTGTTCTCTGGTCAGATAAAACAAAATCTGAACTGTATGGCCATAATGATCAGTGCTAATTATGGAAGAAAAAAGGCAAAAGAGCACCATCCCAACTGTCTTAAGCCAACTTATCTAGAAATACTGAAGCAACACCTCAAGACATCTGTCAGAATATTAAAACTTGGTCTCAAATGGATCATCTATCAGGACAGTGATCCTAAGCATACCTCCAAAGTTGTACCAAAATGGCTTAAAAACAAAGTGAGAGTATTGGAGTGGCCGAACTGAAAAAGCATGACAGAGCAAAGAAGCCCACAAACCTGACTGAGTTACACCAGTTCTGTCAGGAGGAATTAGCAAATATTGTGAGAAGCTTGTGGAGGGCTTCTCCAAGAATATTCAATTTAAGCAGTTAAAAGACAATGTACCAAATACTAACAAAGTGTATGTAAACTTTTCACTCATTAAAATCTGATATAGTATATAATAGCTGAAATAAATGTGTGTCTTTGTGCAGAAACAAGGACTACAAGTGTGCCATTTGGGTCAGGGCCTGCCTTTTCTTCTGGGCCTGCCTTTTGGTGTTTGCTATATCCTACATTCAGGAGTCACGAGAGCAAAGCCAGCTCTCACAATTGGAGGGATGGTATTACTGTCTCTCCAATGTTAAACAGACACAAAGCAATGGCAGGTATTTGCAAGCAGATAGAACTTCCTCTGAGTGTGTTACACTGCCCTGTAACACAGTGTGACCAGTAGTTTGAAAAAAAATGCAGAGGTTGGCTTTGCATGTCTCGGAAGAAGCCGGTCGGTAGCTGTTGTCTGATAGTGGAGAGTTAGCTAGTGGGTAGATGTGCAGATTTTAAATAATTCCATTTCAAGACCTAGTCAAAAGAAAGCAGTTTACTCTTCAAGCACCAGATGCTTAGTCATGTTTTTGACAGTGGAGACAGTTGAGCATCCCTGGCCTAATTTATCAGGTGTCATCAGTTTTAAATGCTTTAAAGGAAACAGCATGATAATGATCTGCAAATTATGCAAGCCAATACCCATGAAGATATCAGCATTTCAGAGCCAAGTGCGGCTACAGCCTACAGGTAACACTCAGGATAATGTGCTAGATAGCTAACTACAGTATGTAGCTAAAAACATGTATAAATTTACACTAGTTAACTAGCTAGCTAAAAAACCTAGAAAGCTACTGAAACCCCAATATTATATGGCTAAGATACCTATCCAGCTAACGTTATCTTTTTTTTTTAACTGGTGATAATTGAGGTGGTGTTTACTTCATTTTTAGAGTAGCTGTGTCAGTTGTAAAAAATACCAAAAGTAATGTGTAAAGTAATTCATTCAAAAATTGATTAAATGGATTAAAAAAATGATATTGTAAATACGTGAATTTATCCCTAATGAGCAAGCCAGAGGCGATGGTGGCAAGGAAAAACTCCCTGAGACAATATGAGGAAGAAACCTTCAGAGGAACCAGGCTCAAAAGGGAACCCATCCTGCTCTGGGTGCAACGGATAGTGCAATTATAAATAAATCCCTTCTATTATTGTGTACTATATGCACAAATAGTGAAAACATGCGACCAGTAAATTCATCACAGTTTTCGCAAGAAGTCCGGTTGGTTAAAATCTATCCACTGTCCACTGATGGAGTCCTTCTGATGGAGAATTACTCAGTTTGTTTTTTACCAGACAACTTATTTACTCTTACTTGAGTTATTTTCCTGATCATTACTTTTACTTTTACTCAAGTGAATCATTGCTACAGTAGCAGTACTTTTACTAAAGTCAGTGTGCAAAAAACTCCATTCTCTAAACTATAAAGCAGCGAAAGCTTCAACCAGGTAACCACTAACCATATTGTAAAGTCAAGCAGATTCAAACTGATGACAGCTGAACAAAAACAAAAATCAGGAGACAATATAAAGATCCTTGTACTAAACGTGAATAGTATCAAGACTGAAAAGATTGTTGGGATTTTCTCAGCGACTTACCCACACACTGAGGAGAAGGTTGAAATGTCCCATCATCAGTACATGATATTGTTGAAGCGCCTTGAAGTCTAAACCCTTCCTTACATGAGTATGTGACTGTTTGTCCATATTCATATCTCTCCTTCAGGGGGTTAACGTGTCCATCATTTATAACAGGAGGTTTTAAACAGGTCACAACTGAGGAAGAAAGAATTTATCAAGCAAATATTTGCAGTGACGTTTTGAGAAGTGTTTGTTGTAGGTCATTTTTTTCTTAAAATGAAAAACGTACATATTTTATATTAATTATAATATTTTTCTCTTTGAGTCAATCAAAACAGCAAATAAAGTTAAGACTAAACAAGCAGAATCTATGAATAATATAAAGATAGCATTGTACAAATCACAACTAATACTATGTATAACTGACCTCAGAACACTAATGTTTATAGGTTTTATAAATTTTATAAAAGGCTACATACTCTAATGGATACAAGGTTTAATCAATCATTGAATAGGGCTGATTAATCTTACTGTTGCACTTTGGCGGAGGTGGATTCCATCCATTTTCCTCACAGGTCAGGAGGTCAGACCCCTCCATTCTGTAGCCTTTATTACACTGGTACCAGATGGACATCTTATAGTTATAGGATGATGACTTCCTTCCAACTATGACTGCATTGTTAATGTTGGGTACATCACATGTCACCTCTGGGGAAAAAAGAGGAGTGAACAGAAGCTTATAGCATTATATCATGATCTTGCATCAGTGTGCTCATCTAAAATAATTTGTCTTGTTCTAGTAGTAAGGAGAAAATTAGATGTTAGGCAAGATTTTGAAACACAGGGAAACCCAAATCAATGACTGCTTTATAATTACTGCAGGTCAACATTGGCCATGTGGGCCTCAATATGCACAAAGTAAGAATAATTGGTGACTTCTAAATATCTTCATTCATTCATCTAACGTAACAATTTCTAATGGTTTAAAATAGTTTCTAATTTGTTACCTGGGGGTAGTCGTGGCCTAATGGTTAGAGTCTCGGACTTGTAACCCAAAGGTGAACCTGAAAGTCGTGGGTTCGAGTCTCAGGTCCAGCAGGGATTGTAGGGGGGAGTGGATGACTAGTGCTCTCCTCCACTCTCAATACCACGACTGAGGTGAGACCCTTGAGCAACCCCAAACGCCCAACTGCTCCCCGGGCGCAGCAGCAAAAAAAAAAAGGCTGCCCACTGCTCCAGGCATGTGTTCACGGTTTGTGTGTGTGTGTTCATTACTGTGTGTGTGCACTTGGATGGGTTAAATGCAGAGCACAAATTCCGAGTATGGGTAACCATACTTGGCCACATGTCACTTCGCTTAATCTTGAGTAAAACCTGTATAAACCTATTTATCAAAGCTAGATATTCACAGCTAGATGAGACACTTAAAGAAGAATAATGTGATTCTTTTTAATTTGGTGCGTTCGTACAAGTGTATTCGAACAATATCAATTAACCTCACTAGAGCAATTGGTTGGCTTAGCAGGCTGGGAGTCTTGGACAGAAGGAAACCAATCAAGCACACTAACTAGAATATTAGGACCATGCCCAGACTGTCATCAGATAAACTTTATTCCTGGGGACACTGCTCTAAAGAATGTTTAAAAAAAGAACAACCAAATGAAAAAACCCATATCATTCATTCCTCTGTTATTTCTTTCTGTGAGGCTCTGCTATTTGCATTTCTGCCCTTCGAATTAAAAAAGGCAGCAGTTTAATGGAAATTGGGAACCTATCTAGGCTAATGAGAATATCTTCAAAAAACTGAGAAAAAAAACAAAAAACAAAACATTGTTCAGGAATGTTCAAAACCATTGATTATTTTTACCGATACACAGTAAGAGAGCTGGAATCCATCCATGTTTTTTGTACATGAAAAACCTTTGATGAGCCTTTCCTCATATGCACATTAGTTCAGAGACAGAGTAACATTCCTATATTTTCTGTCTGCTAAACTCACTAAACTCCAGTTTGCTTTGATTATAAACTTCAGTTCTCCATCTTCATGACCTTTCAGAATCACTACTGCAGTAGCAGTACTTTTACTGAAGTTAGTGTGTTTTGCACTCTTTCCACTACTGAGAACCACTGCCTCAACCCAAAATGCAAAACAAAAAACTCCTTTCTCTAAACCATAAAACAATGAAAGCTTCGACTATGTAACCACTAAAGGGAACCGCAATATTTTTCAGTTGGATTTCAACATGACAGTGACTCACACAAGTCATTAACCATATTGCAAAGTCAAGCAGGTTCAAACTGATGATGGTTCAACAAAAACAAAAATCAGGAGACAATATAAAGATCCTTGTATCAAACATGAATAGAACATGAATCAAGACTCAAAAGATTGTTGGGATTTTCTCAACGACTTACCCACACACTGAGGAGAAGGCTGAAATGTTCCATCATCAGTACAAGATATTGTTGAAGCTCCTTGAAGTCTAAACCCTTCCTTACATGAGTATGTGACTGTTTGTCCATATTCATATCTCTCCTTCAGGGGGTTAACGTGTCCATCATTTATAACAGGAGGTTTTAAACAGGTCACAACTGAGGAAGAAAGAATTTATCAAGCAAATATTTGCAGTGACGTTTTGAGAAGTGTTTGTTGTAGGTCATTTTTTTCTTAAAATGAAAAACGTACATATTTTATATTAATTATAATATTTTTCTCTTTGAGTCAATCAAAACAGCAAATAAAGTTAAGACTAAACAAGCAGAATCTGAGAATAAACATAACATTGTAAGAATCACAACTCTAGTGGATACAAGGTTTAATCAATCATTGAATAGGGCTGATTAATCTTACTGTTGCACTTTGGAGGAGGTGGATTCCATCCATTTTCCTCACAGGTCAGGAGGTCAGACCCCTCCATTCTGTAGCCTTTATTACACTGGTACCAGATGGACATCTTATAGTTATAGGATGATGACTTCCTTCCAACTATGACTGCATTGTTAATGTTGGGTACATCACATGTCACCTCTGGGGAAAAAAGAGGAGTGAACAGAAGCTTATAGCATTATATCATGATCTTGCATCAGTGTGCTTATGGGAAATGGATTCATAGCTTACATCAATCTTGTATTTTTTTAATTTAAACTTAGTTATAACTATGGTAAAACCAAGGATCCATTGATACCGACCACTTATCAGCTATCATCTAACCAATGCTCGTTCACACCACCAGAATTCAGTATGTGAACCTAAAAATAGTCTGATGTCGTACATGTGATTCACATTCAGTGTTTAAATACCAGGAAATTTTCACTCAGTGGAACAGCTGAGAAGCGATAGGAGAAGTTGCATAATATCATTCCAGTCTCTTAGACTCACTACTAAAGTATTAAGTTATATGCAAATGAAAAATGGTGACTTAGAAATTCATTCATTTATTCACAGTATCTAATTTATTGCTTTACTTCAAAATAGTTTTTAAATTTTGTTAACAGGGCAGTCCTAATCTTGAGTAAAGCCTGCCTAAAACTGAAGAACCACATCCAGACAGTTATCAGATATGTTGTGTTCCCTGGGACAGTGCTGAAGAATGTTGAAAATAAAATTGAAAAAATCATAACAGTCATTATTCTGTTCTTTGTTTATGTGAGATTCTGCAATTCAAGCTTCTGCTCTTCTAACTGTAAAAGGCAGAACTTTATTAGAAACTGGGAACCTACCTCAGCTAATGAGCATATCTTCAAAACAAAACAACGTTCTACAATGTTCAAAACCATTGATTATTTTTACCGATACACTGGGAGAGAGCTGGAATCCATCCATATTTCCAACATGTCAGTTTATCAGACCCCACTATTCTGTAGCCTTTATTACACCTGATTTGGACTGAGACACCGTATCTGTAAGGTGGTGAGCTTTCATCAATAACCGCATTTGGTATGGCTGGTGGATCACAGAAGATCTCTGGATGGAAAAAAAGAGCAGAAACCTTTGATGAGACTTTGTCCTCGTATGCACGTTAGTTCATAGCCAGAATAACAGTCCTATATTTTCTGTCTTCTACGCTCACTAAAATCCAGTTTGCTTTGATTACAAACTTCTGCTCTCCATTTACAGCCACGTGGCTGAGCTCCATTATCCTTGCAGTCCTCCATGTAGAATTTTGACCTAGATTACTTGTGGTTCCTCAGATTCAGGCCTTTACTCTTTGGCCCTGGATCAAATGATGCCCGGAATCCTGCAAACCGTCTTCAGGTCTGCACCTTTGTGCACTAACAAGGACCACAAATGTGTCATTTAGGACATTTGTCTCTTCTGGGGCTACTTTTAGGTTTTTGCTATATACCCTGCATATGAGAATCTTGCAATATACCCTGCAGAGTTTGGTGTTTTCCCCAGTGCCAACACACCTCATCCAACTGCTCAGATAATTATCAAGTCTTTCATGTGTCATTTCGAACACTAAGCACAAGAAGTGAGAAAACTATTTAGGATAAAAGCACTTCATCTTAAAACCAAAAAAACCAAAGAAAGTTTCAACCACTAAAGAGACCAGGCAAATTTCACACAAAACAACACAATCATATCTTTTTTGGGGTTTTTTTTCGAATACTTACCCAGACACTGAGGAGAAGTCTGAAATGTTCCATCATCAGTACAAGCTATTGTTGAAGCTCCACTAAGTCTAAAACCTTCATTACAAGAGTATGTGACTGTTTGTCCGTATTCATACAACTCCTTCAGAGGGTTAAATAGTCCATTGTCTATAGCAGGAGGCTTTAAGCACGTTATAACTGAGGAAGAAAAGAATTGCAATTATATATTTGCATTAATATTTTGAGATGCATGTCCTTTTTCCTATGTAATCATATTCTGAAGGTACTAGATCTCAAACTAAAAAAACAAAAACTTCTGATTGCATGAATGGGTTAATACAGTACTGGGTAAAAGTCTTAGGCACATGCAAAGAAATGCTGTAGAGCAAAGATGCCTTCAAAAATAATGAAATTAAATGTTTCTACATTAAAAAAATACTATAAAGAGCAGTAAACAGTAATAAATGAAACAAAGTCAATATTTGGTGTGAAGACCCTTTGCTTTAAAAAAAAAAAAAAAAAAAGTCTGCTCTAGTCTCAGGTACAGTTTTATAAGGAAATGAGCTGTAAGTGTTACTGAGCATCTTGCAGAAGCAGCCACAGTTCTTTTGGAGACTGTGACTGGCACATTTGCTTCTTATTTTTGCAGCGAAACCCAGCAGCCTTCATTTTTTTTTTTTATCTGAAAAGTGGTCTCCTACGTAAAATACTGCTTTCTTTACCGACATTTTTCTGTAACATTTAATTTTTTTGCTGGAAAACTAATGTATGGAAATCTAAAGTGCTTTTGTACTGACTCGATAATGTAGAAGTCATAAAATAAAAATCTATAACAAAGTTTGTACTAAAAAAATAGGGTGCGTAAGACTTTCGCACAGTAATGTATATAATTGTGTATATTATTCAGAAACATTAATGATTAGTACCAGTGCACTGAGGAGGAGATGGATCCCACCCATCTTCCTTACAGATCAGGAAATCAGAACCTTCCATTCTGTAGCCTTTGTTACACCGGTAGCGGATAAAATTGTTATATTTATAAGGTGGTGATTTTCCTTCAATTCTAACTGCGTTTGGGATTTTCGGACTCTCACAGGACACAACTGCAAAAAAAAAAAAAAACACATCTTTTTTATTCCTTGTACCTGTTTATGCTAGAAAATTACACATATAACAAAAAAAAGATGATCCTGATAAAAGTGTAAAAACAGGATTTCGGTCCTTATTTTTAATAAAATATTTTATAAAATATTGAATCTAGCGGAACTCACGTAGACACCGAGGAGGAAGAGGCTGAAAAGTTCCATCAGCGGAGCATGTTATTTCTGAAGGTCCAATAAGATCAAGACCTCCCTTACATGTGTATATGACTGCTTCTCCATAATCATATGAGTCTTCCACAGGATCAAAGATGCCATTTGTTATACTGGGAGGCATTAGACACTTCACCACTGGAAAAAAAAAAGAAAAAAAAAAAGGATTGTTCAATTTTTCTAGAACAGTTCTCAGTAGAACCATAATTTCAGCTGGGATTGGGGCTCTAGTCAAGATAGTGGGGATCATGGATAGCTCCAAATACCAATCCATTTTGGCACAAAACCTGTAGTTAAAAAACCTCTGTTAGACAGCTGAAGAAAAAATTCATCTTCCAGCATGATAACAACCCAAAGCACAAATCAAGTCAAGAAAGAAATGGTTTCAGAAGAAGAAGAAGAGCACTTTGGAATGGTCAGTTCAGAAGTCAGAGCCCAGATCTAAAATCCTATCAAAAACCTGTGAAATGACTTGAACAGGGCTGTACACAGGAGATCCCCTCACAATGTGATCGATCCGGAGCATTTTTGAAGAATAAGCTAAAATCCCAACTCGAGATGCAGAGATGCTCACCCAAAAACATTGATTGCTGTATTACAAGCAAAAGGTGCTTTAATAATGTATTAGTAAAGGGGTGTTCACACTTGTGCAACCAGATTATAAGTTTTTATCTTTTTTTTTTTCCCTAAAAACATTTCATATTTTTCACATGAACTTTGTTGGATGCAAAACAACCCTGCATTTTTAACATGGGTGTGTAGACTTTTACATAACAAAACTGGCCCAGTATCTCTTTCCTGAAATAATTTTCATAAGCAATGATGAGAACATACAATTGTCCACGAAGAATATGATATAGACGAGTGTATACCAATAAACGCCATTTGGTTGGAGACATCAGGAATGATCCTCCATAACAGAAATGAGATCCAAGTAATTAAAATCAGGTTAAATGACTGCCAGTGTGGTAAGGGAATTCTGACTAAACAATTTTCGTAGTAGTGTAACACAACAATTTTTAAGGATGAAAAATGTACAATTTTTACAGTAACAAAATAACATTACCTTCACATACAGGAGCTCTCCCATCCCAACCTGTTTCTCTGCAATTTCTACTTGGTTGTCCAACAAGCCAAAAGCTACAAATAGACATTTATTTTAAAATATGCTTTCCAGGTTATTCCAATGTTCACAAGCACCATTATATGCACTCTGGGACAAAAAACATTGGCCAAGCAAAAAAAAATAAAAATAAAAAAGTGCATGAAATTTAGTTCCCCATTTCCTCCCTAATTTAGTCTTGTCCAATTCCCATATATTGATTTTGATGCAGAAGTACATGTATACATAGGAATTAATTTAACTAGGAATTATCTTAATGTAGTGTGTTCAAACATTGGACTAGTTGTGTAATTTGTGTATAGTTACATTACATAGTGTGTTCAAGCAGATACATGTGTGCATAAACAAATATAGACAAATATTTAAAAGAGCAAAGGCTGAACAATTTACTTTACCCTTCATTACATTGTGCTGTGATTGTTGCACCAAACAGAATTCCTTCTGGAAATAAATACTTTCCATGGTGGATCTCGCCAGGATTTCCACAGGATTTTTCTGGATAAAAATACACGCATGCAGTAAACACATTCTTCTCTCATTTTGACTTGATTGGAAAATAGAAACACAATATTCGTAAAAAATGTTTCGAGATATGAATGTTTCGTGATGTGATATTTTTGTCATATCAGCCACCAGTAATTCAAACTACACACAAATTGAAGCTTAATCTAAAAAGATGTTTGTAGACAAATTACTTTTGCATTGAAGTTTGAGTTCGCTCCATCGGGTTCTGGCGCAGGTGATTGACCTGGATGCTGATGTGCTCACAGGCACATAACCAGTGGAACATCTGAAATTTACAGTGGATCCATCAGGAAAAGTCTGTCGGTCTGAATCATCAGTCAAAATCTGTTTTTCTCCAACAGCAGGTCTCTCACATTGTGCTGAAATCAGACATATTAGTGATTAAGTAATGTGTTACTGATTTGATTCCAGATATTCTCTATATATATCCTGCACTTTGGTTGATCTCAAATTCATAACCTTAAAATCACTCATTAAGACTAAAATTGCCAGTTTAATGCCATTAAAATGAGATCCCTCCATTTAAAAACATAGGAAAAGAATCTTTCTTACATTTTTTACTTCATAAGTAGCAGAATAATATATTTATATAAGGTGGTGAGGCTGCAGCTGTAATACGTAATGGTGTATAAAGGAGACCTCACCTCGGACGTTTACAGCAGTCATGAGAAGCGTAGAGAGGATGATCAGGTAGTGCAACATCTTCAACTGTAAATATTAGACACCAGCTTGGCTGTCCTAGATTATCACTACTGTTGACCATGCAGTAAAGAGGAGCAGGACCATTCATCCAGCAAGCTTACCTGGAAACTATATACCTGAAAGAAACTGTATTTGTGTTTGTTAGGTTAGTTAATGTATTAATTTCTGCTGAATGTTGAAGAGGACATCCTGGGCGTTCCTGTGTTACCCCATTCATCAAGGGGAGAGAACTATTTCCTCTTTCTGTCTACATAAAATAAAACATTTGCACAAAGCACATTTTATGGAAACAGAAAACTAAGTTAAATATTAAATATTAGCTATTGTTATATTTGCTATAATATTATTATTATATTTTCGTTTTTCTTAACAGGAATTTTGTAGTGAGGTCTGAGAGCAGTTTAAGTATTTGAGTTAAAATAATGATATTATATAATATTAATAATAATAATTTTATATATATATGTATGTATATATTGTAGCAATCAAAATAAGTGAAAATACTCACTTGACGGTTTTGCCTTTTCTTTTATTAACGTGAGTGCTCGTGAAAAACCAATCTTGGGCTCCTATAATTGATATATATATATATCAATGATATATATATACTATATTGCCAAAAGTTTTGGGACACCCCTCCAAATCATTGAATTCAGGTGTTCCAATCACTTCCATGGCTATAGGTGTATAAAATCAAGCACCTAGGCATGCAGACTTCTCCTACAAACATTTGTGAAAGAATGGGTCGCTCTCAGGAGCTCAATGAATTCAAGCGTGGTACCGTGATAGGTTGCCACCTGT
>CM075018.1:18883699-18894477 GCA_037576675.1 Pangasius sanitwongsei
TTGTGGTGGTGTATAGAGCCAAAAATGTTAGAATTGTGTCGATGTCCCAATATTTATGGACCTGACTGTATATTAAACCTTAAGCAAAGTAAAAAATAATAATAATAAATACATAAATAAATAAACCACCACTGAAAAACACCAGCTGAGCCTGTTCACACATTGCCATTTTATTTGGAAATTTAAAAAAATAAAAAAACGAACAATTATTCCAACTTGAACTCGGTAGGTATTTGCTTTCAAAAGGTAATTAATTTTCCCTTGCTAGTTTTTTTTTTTACTAGCTAGTTAACTTTCAGTGTCTTATTTTGCTCTCAAGCTTAGCTTTCTCTCGCTAAATTTCTGTTCACTCACTAGTTAACATTAACTCGCTAGGTTAGGTTTCGCATGCTAGTTGGCTTTCTCCTGCGACTCTGTTCAAACTCAAAGAAAACCCTCCAGCATGAACAGACAGTTTTGATAAAAGTAATGTGGGTGGGACAAACACCGCTCGAGTCCACCATGTTATATTGCGGAGAGATGGAGAATATGCTCTGGATGTACTATACTAAACTGAGGTAATGAACCATGTCCATATTGAGTATTTTACTTTAACATGCAATTTGAAGACCCAGCTGGTGAGTAACAAGAAAGAAATTGTGAGTCTGAAGAAGGAGAACAGAATATACACTATTTAACCCAAACATTTTCAGTAACTCAAAACATTTGAAAATCTTTACATTTTCTACTCTTTTTTCCCCCAAGCTCAAGCAAGCAAGCTGCTGGCCGTGAAGAGCGAACTGGAGAGTGTAAAGCAATGAAACATCCGTGAACACACACACAAACAACAGATCAACATTTAGCCCTGATGCTAATTAATGAGAATTTACAGAAGAGCTTTAATTAAGAATTAACACAACGATCAGCACTTACAGTTGGGTGCTAAACAACCTGATGTTTAGCACCCAACTATTATCATTTTTAATTAACACTATAGTGTTAGATCATTCTTACGCTGCTGAATTCATTCTCCTGGTGCTGAATTAACCAAAATTAGCCAGTTAGCCAGATCTTTTGATGTTTTACACTACGAAAGCACTGTATTAAAATTAAGGTGTCACTTCAGTGTTTACTAGGGATTGTCTGTTGTGTTAAATATGTTTAAGTGCTGCTATAGCCTGTAGGTAACACTCAGGATAATGTGTAGCTAGATAGCAACTACGTAGCTAAAAACATGTATAAATTAACATAGGCTAACTACACTATATTGCCAAAAGTTTTGGGACGTCTGCCTTTACATGCACATGAACTTTAATGACATCCCATTCTTAATCCGTAGGGTTTAATATGGAGTTGGCCCACTCTTTGCAGCTATAGCAGCTTCAGCTCTTCTGGGAAGGCTTTCCACAAGATTTAGGAGTGTGTTTATGGGAATTTTTGACCATTCTTCTAGAAGCGCATTTGTGAGGCCAGGCACTGATGTTGGACGAGAAGGCCTGGCTCGCAGTCTCCGCTCTAATTCACCTGATTACTGGTTGCACACACCTGGACTCCGTCACCTCCACACACACACTATAAGCATTCATTCAACAGTGGGACTTTGCAAAGTATTCATTCAGCTCTGTGTTTTCTCCTGACTTATCAAGGTTTTATTCCATGTTTGCTATTTCTGATTTTGCCCTAGTTTGCTTCCTAAGATTTTTGATTATTACCTTGTTCTCGGATACTCTGTTTGCACATCGCCTGACCCTTTGCCTGTTTTGTGATTTTGATCTTTGCCTTGTGATTTGGATTTTTTTTTTGCTATTATCAATTCATTTTATTAAAGGCATTCTCTGCAACTGTTGCTCTGTCTGCCACCTGACAAAATACTTTGCGATTGCACTTCAAGGCTGTCTACTGGGGGAGCAACAACAACAAATTGCCATGCTCAATGCCAAGCTCGTATAGCTATCAACCACGCCGACTCTATTTGATCCAAGCTCAGTGGAAAGCATGCAAGTCAGCCAAGCTCACAGTTCTTGAAAAAGAAAGATTGAGGGCTAGACTGTGTTTTTACAGTGGCAACAACCAGCGCTGAGTCTCTCAGTGTCTAGTACGTCCAGTTTAATGACAGCCACCACCCACCAAAGAGCATGCCCATTCACCCGCCTTCAACGAGTCCCTCAAAATATTTATCTCCTCAAGCTTTCTCGATTTCCGTTCAGATAGAACACTCAGGAGGTGTTTCTATTCTTATAGCACTAATGATTCCGGTGCTGTGGGTAACTTCATGGACAGACACATCGCAGAAGAACTCCATCTGAGTTTACAACCTGTACAGCACCCCCTTCACATCCAAGCCCTAGATGGGGCTCCCATAGCAGGAGGGTCCATCACAGACAGTACTGAACCCTTCCAACTACAAGTCAGCACCCTGTATTGAGAAACAATCTCCCTATTAATCACTGTCATGTCCAAGTATCCCACTGGCCTTGTTTTTCCCCTGGATGAAGAAACAAAACCCTCATGTATCCTGGAAGAAGAAAGATATTATCAGCTAGTCTTCAACTGCCTTGAGTCCTGTCTCCATGTGCCCACAGTGTTGACCGCATCCACGTCCACTGAATGTCCCGAGACATCACACACATTGTCCATTCCCTCGGAATATAGAGAGTTTCAGAAAGTCTTAAGTAAAGCAAAAGCCAGTGGCTTACCTCCTCACTGACCTTACGAATGTGCTATTGATCTTAAGCCTGGCACCACAGTCCCTAGAAACCATATATATCCCTTCTCCACCACAGAAAACCAAGCCATGCAAGATTTCTGAAGCCTTGGCCCCTCAGACCCTCTACCTCACCTGCATCTGTCGGCTTTTTTTTCCATTGAAAAGAGTTAGGAGGCCTCCAACCATGCATCAATTACAGAGGGCTAAATTAAGTCTCAGTCACTCAGTCATCGTTACCCTCTGCCATTAGTCTCTGCTGCCCTAGAACAACTAAGAGAGGGCAGGATTTTCACCAAACTAAACCTGCACAGTGTCAGAAGGTGACAAATGGGAAAACTGGATGAATGTAAATCATCAATTGCAGAGTTTCCTCCCTTGAGATGCTTTGCCAAGTCTTTAATGCAGCTGCCTTCAGATGCTGACACAAATTTCGTAATTTTGCATCCATACCTTTTTCGTAGCCAAACGTGTGACAATACCATTTTGAAATAAATATAGAGAGGATAAACCAAATGGGGAAAGTTTCAGTTTAAAAAAAAATCTTGAATACTTCAGTTAAGGATAAAATACAATGGGGAAATGTGAATTATAGGAGAATAAATAATCAAAGGCGTGGTGGTGTGATGTAGCCTGGCCTGCAGTGGAGATAACTGGCATCACTCCCTAACGTTGATTATTTTCCAACAACAGCACGTCCTGAAGTGCAAGGTTGAACTCCAAGGCTTTGAATAAAAGAAAATATTTCTTCTCTTTTCGCTTGAAAACCAATCATGAGGTATAAAAGCCACCAATCCTGGTTAATCAATGTAAACAAGAAAAAAAGTTTCCCGTTATTTCCTTTTAAAGCATACTACATACCTAGAAGTTGATGTATGATGTGAACTTTAAAAAAATATTGAACACCTGAGAGATGAATTGTGCAGCAGGTCTTCTCAGCTGACATCAGTGCACTTCAAAGATATGTCTAAAAAAATATGTTTGTTCCAGGCTGAGCGATACTCCTCGGCCGACATCAGTGCTCAATATCACTAATGCTCTTGTGGCTGAATGTGCACAAATCCTCATAACCACACTCCAAAATCTACTGGAAAGCCTTCCCAGAAGAGTGGATCTAATACTGGATGGGTGTTAGATCTGGATGTTATATCTGTATATATATATTCATTACAACTTGAGCTAAAAACAAAATCACATTTGGCAAAGCTAAACCAACTGGTAAAATAAGCAACAAGGAAAAAAAAAAGAACACATGGCAGGAAATATCCTTGAACATGAAATATGAATATGAATTGAATATGAAAACACTTTCAAGTCAATTAACAAAATGAATATATACAAATGATAGATCTCATGCTGTGGAGCGGGCATTAAAGACACTATGTCTTCAAATGGGTACCAGTGAAGTGGCCAAAGGAATCTGTTTGCACCCACTTGGTGCACTTCATTTGGCAGTTTGTTTCATCGTAAAGCACAGCACACCAGTTTCCTACATTTTCCTACCATCTCTGAACTGCCACTGGATGTTTGATGGGTGAAAAATTCTTTGTCTGTCGCTGATGGAAATCAATGCGCGTCGTATTCTAACATTCCCAATCCAGAATTTTCTTGGTTGAACATAGGCAGCTGACATCATAGTGCTTTCCAGGTCTGAGTATGACTTTTGGGTGGTGTCTCATGGTCACTGGAATTGCAGGGATGTTCCCTGGCATTTCTTTTTTCAGCGTCCTCAACAGCCTTGCCATCGACATAAAATAGCTGGAGGGTTCGGACTCACTAAGTGTTTTAAACAACGCAACAGCATCAGGGATGTCTTTCCCTTGACTGAAAAACCGGTCCGCTGTTCTTTTCAGTGTTCCACCCATACCATCTGGGGTTCCTTTGCCATGACTGGCTTAAAAAAAAAAAAAAAAAAACACACATGCCTTCAGTGAAATAGTTCTTGAACAGCTCTGTGGTACACAGGTAAAAAAATGTCCTCTTTGCTCATGATGGCTACAGGGATCGTCACCGAAAAAGTGCACGGTGGAGACTTTTGGATGCTTAGCATCAGTATAACTGAGGACTGGCTTCAAATGCTGCCAAATGGCAGGTAGACCCTTGTGCCTGGATGAGGATACCGAGCAAAAGAGGCAGTGGTTGTGGTTCCTCTTACACAAAGCACACCTGTTTGCACCTGTTTGGCCTGTTGGTGTGATTATCCAGAATGTACTGACTGTGTAGCAGCTGTAATTCTCTGAACTATTAACATGAATTATACATTCATCAGAAGACACGTTCTGCCTCGGTGCGCTGTAATAGAATTAGAAATAGGGAATGTCACTTTCAATAACACGACAGACATTTTTACAATAAATAAAGAAATTCTTTAAATTAATTTTCTTTGTAGCTATAATCTGAGTTGAGTTGTTGAGCTGGACAACAACTTGTCCAGCTCAACAATATTTGAAAAATATGGCAAATAGTTGAGGGCATATACTTTTCACTTGGCCATGCTGTTAGAAAGTTTCTTGATGATGAAATTTCCAGTTTGTCATGTGATTTATTGGCTTTACTCTTCCTTTAGCTGGGTAAATCGCTTTCAGTAACAGGGCTTCACATATATTGTGGGGCATGGCTTAAGTGTATAATTATTATTAATAAAGCAAATGAATGTTTTCACCCTCAAATGACAATTTGATGATAAAAAAATGAAACTTAATACTATATTTGGCATTCAAAATGATAGTCAACAAGGTGGGATGAGAAAAAACAGCCTGTTTGAAGGGAATTTTTCTGTATTAGTGAATTTTTTTTTATATTCTATTCATGTATTATTATTTTTTTTTTTAATTGGTGGAATGTTACAGAGATGTTACTTATATGTTCACGTTCAGGAACTCAATTCCCATCTTCTGCCTGTCTAAGATTATTGCAGTTGAGCCACCTGACTGTCTGTCCAGCCATCTGTCCAAGATTCTCGTTAGCACGATATCTCACGAACGAGTGGTAGAATACATATAACTAACAAGAAGGACTAGACTTCTTGGTAGTGGAGTCATCCCCTTCCACATTGTTGTTGTCTGGTTCTACATGTTTATAAAATAATTAGATCAGGCAGCCAAAATCTACTGTCTCTGCTGGTCATGTCAGAAGATAGTGTTTTAAGGTAGACAGGTAATCTGTGTCTCTTATGATCTTTTAAGTTTTTTTTTTTTTTAATGCAAATGGTAGGAAGGGAAAAAGACGACTATAAAGTCCAAACGTATTGAAGAAAATGTTTTTAGTAATATCAACACAAGCACATTTTTTTTTTAACTACTATTCTTTTTTTATTGTGCAATTATATGGACAATGCACTGTGACCACAAAACAGAGTAATTTAAAAAAAAAAAAAAAAAAAAAACCTCATTATTAATTATAGGCCAATCCTGAAGTGAACCATTTATTTATTTATTTAAAAAAAAAAAAAAAAAAAAACATTAGATACAAACTTTTCTATCAGGTAATTCATCAGCTTGATTTTTTAAGTGATGTAAAAATAATTTTTGGCTTTCTTATTTTGAATGTAAATACAAAAAGAATTTACAGAGAAAAAGAAACACTTCTTTTCTTGTGTAACAAAACATACTTTCGTCACAAGGTCAGTGTTATACTACTATATTATAACAATAAAGCAGATATTGCTGGATATTACATTAAATCTCATGACTGTTGAATTCTTGATTTGGATAGTTCAGGTGGTGTTGATTAATTGTCTATAACAGTAGCTCTAACCGTAGTACCAGCTGTTAAGGAAAATCACAGGTTTATATTAATGCACTTGCTCTCATACTTCTTTATAGTAACAGCTCATTCACAGGGACATATATTTCAGACTCTACACATAATTTAAGCCTAATAATAAATGAATAAAAAGCTTTTTTTTTTTTAAACACAGAAAACATGTAATTATTGATATAGAGAAGCTTTCGGGAAGTAGTAGTTTATTTAACATTTATAGACTCTTTGTAACAGTCAGAAAGTTTTAGGACTTGCGGTTTCTCGTTAACAAGCTGCATTTTATGAAAGTCACGAGAAGTTCAGGGAACAATTGTTTATAGCTGCTATAACGTAAGTGATAACAGGAACTAACTTGTTTCCCCAAATGTTCCACAACATTTAAATGTATCTGTAAATGGGTAATGTCATTCTTTAATAAATAAAAAAATTGTAATCTATGGCAAATTCTGTGGTATAAAAGAAATAAAACACGCTGTTATAGGAAAAATAGTCTTAGGGGGAAAAACTACCATGTAGTTAATTATTGCGAACTAGTCCTAGGTTTTTCAATCAACCAAAATAACCCAGTGCAGGACAACTGTGTGGACTCCTTAGATCAATAATTTTCCAAAAAAAAAAAAAAAATTTTAACTTTTGATTCATCGCCATGACAGCAGGCAAAAATGTTTGAAGAGGGTGTGGCCACTTTTATTGAAATGACAATAATTCTTGAACGGAATGAGATATTTTCACTAAACTTTGTGCACTTATGTAAAGGCTCAATCTTTGGTCACATGCACAAAATGGTGGCACTTGGCCATGTGGTGGTGCTATAACAGGAAAAAACATGAAATTGGCACTAAATATGGAACCACTAGTCCAAACAACTTGAAATCTTGCACTAAGTGTCTATGAGGACAGTTGTGAACCTTGAAAAATATGGCCACCATCGGCCAATCAATGTTCAGCAGCTATTAGACAAGATTAATGAAGGCCCATATTTGTTAAAATTATCTTGCTTGTTCTCTGATTTAGGTGCTTATAGGCTTGCACAATATTAAGTAATATCTTTTTACACATGTCTTTAAAGGTCTTAAAGTGCTTGAACCCTGACAATTGCTGCTTGCAGCTATATTATTAATTATTCTAATGTTAAAATGTGTTTAAAAAAAAACAAAAAAACAAAAACAAAGTGTTTTACATTCCACTGACCTTCACTCAAGACCCAGGGTGCTAGAGTATGTTTATGTTTAGAATACTTTTCTTTAGAATAATCGACATGATCCAGGTCCATGGCCTATGCAATATGGAAACACGCTCTTTAAAAACATATGTTTTATCGTCTGCTGTGAGTTGTGGGTGCTCCAGGTGAGGGTTTCTCTGACTGACTGACTTAGATGAATCATGACATTATTAAATAAGGAAATAATTTTTTGTTCACAATAATTCATACAATCTTTATAGTGCATTCTAGTGCAAAGAAAAAGCTAATAGTTGATATTTTTTTCATTTAAAGCTCAGTCTGTGAACTTACCCGAAGTGCACACATACTTGAATCAACATTCTATAAAAGTTTAGTGCAAACATAATACAAAAAGGCACACAACAGAAATCACTCAACTGAGCTGTCGTAGTTTTGCACAAATAGAGAATATTTGTAGAATATCAGCAGACTTTGCTTTTCGAAAAGCAAGCTTAAGATTTCTTTATAGATAAATGCTAAGGTTATTCAATACCCTAAAGCAAGCCGTCTCGTCCAGATCTCAAGTTACATTAGCTGGGGAGACTCTGGGATGTGTATGGGTCACTATCAGTACATGCTTTTTGGTGGCGTTTCCCCTGTTGTAAGAGCGCTGGAGGACATATTGACCAGAGAACAGTTTTCAGGTTTGGAACAGACTTCAGGTCTGGAACAGAAAAGCAAAGTAAGCTGATTAAAAACTACACCAATGTGAACATGCTGATAAGCGTTATTGCAGGTGGAGCTGTGCATTTAATGCATGAAGCAGATGAACCTTTAGATAAACCTTTAGAATGATTAGACTAACTTGATCTTATTTAGATATACAGTACATTTCTCCCTTCCTGAGGGTTATTGTTTTTTTTTTTTGTTTTTTTTTAAAGAATTATTGTTCATTTTAATTAGAGAATTCAGCAGAATGTGGTATAAATATAGTTGACAGCAGTAATCCAGAATTTTTACACAGCAGTGAAACGTGAAAGCCGTGTTGGTGGCCGGTCAAATAGAAAAACGCCTTCTCCTAGGTTAACTATTCAGACTATCACCTTCTTAATCTGACATAACAGGTGCTGTGTCACCAACAACAAGCTAGTAGTACATTTTAATCGTAGACGTCTCGCCCCACAAAGAAGTTAATTAGCTAAAGTTAAGCCACTGCCAATCCACTGCTCTGATTATTTAGCCAACTCATTCATTTAATTTTATACAGTGAAATACATGCATATTCTGATTTTTTTTTTTAAAAACGATAGTAAGTAGGCTATATGTTTATGTTTATATAGGCTATATGTTTGTGTGTGAATGTGGGAAGAAGTGCTCTCTGCAGCTGTTTAATATGAGAAAACTGAGCCAAGTAACTGAGATAACTAAAACATAAGACAAAAGTTCCCCACTGGTCACTTTGGGCTTTCCTGAATATCAATTATGTTTAAACGTAGCTTAGTTTCCTCATATTAAACAGCTGCAGAGAGCACTTCTTCCCACGTTTCGTGCACAACACGCCATCCAGTAGTCATTTACAAGAAAAATAGATCCTATAGGTGACAGAAGTATTTAGTGTTTTTCACGTGTCACTGAGCATAGCGTTTGCATGTTTTGGAAAAAAAAATATGTTCAATTTCTGATAAGCTGTTAATTGGAGCTGGTAAGTGCAAAAAAAAAGCAGGTTCATGCTCACTCACGATTAAAAAACATCTAAAAACAATAAGCATGCCACATAATTATTAGACAAGCTTTAAAATAACTTGTAAAGTTGTACCACTTACGCGTCACTTTTTCCGTGTTTCTTAAACTGTTCCTTGGAGATGAGACAGACACAAACTAGTAAACCTGATCAAAAAATGGAGGAAAAAAAATTTACTAAAGACTGTAGGTGAAAACAGTAGCTTGAAAACTGCAAAAAAAAAACAAAAAACACAGCACCACCACCATGCATTACATTACTATTCAATTAAATTTCATTTCCATAGCACTTTTAACAATAGACACTGTCACAAAGCAGCTTTACGGAAATCCGGGTGTAGATTTAGCTCCCTACTGAGCAAGCCAGAAGCGACAACGGCAAGAAAAAGCTCTGAGACACAACATGAATAAGCTTGAGAGGAGTCAAAAGGGAACGTGTTCTCTTCTGGGTGACACTGGATAGTGGGATCATTCCAGTATACAGGGGGATGTGTGTGTGTGTGTTGGATTGGGGGGGGGGACTGGGCAAGATTTGCCTTTAAAAAAAAAAATACAATTTACGGTTTTGAAATTTTAAAATAAAAATTAAAAAATCACATCAAATCAATATCGTTTGCAAAATTATTTACACCCCCCAAAATTATTATTATTGCTCTTTTTTTGCCCCCTGACTTTTTTTTTTTTTTTTTTTAAATCTGTCTATAATTTTAGGGATTCTTAATTCATTTGGTTGGCCAGATTAGCACCTTCTGTCAGCCTTTGACAGAGAATACATGGTGGATGGCTTCTACATGTAAATAGTCATTAAACTATCATTATTTCAACTACCTCCTTTAACCATAAGATTCAACCAAAATCCTGTGTGTGTGTGTTTATTTATTTATTTATTTATTAATTACACACACACACACACACACACACACACACACACACACACCACACTCACCATCCACTTTAATAGGAACACCTGTACACCTGTTCATTTATGCAGTTATCCAATCAGCCAATCATGCGGCAGCAGCATCATGCATAAAATCATGCAGATACAGGTCAAGAGCTTCGGTTAAATTTTCACATCAAACAAAATTTAAGGAACAAAAAGGAGTCAATGTAAAATCGCTTAGGTGCACACGCCGGGCGACTACATTGAAGTGACTTCTTTTTGTTCCTGAAATTAAAAATGAGACTGAAGGGGAAAAGCCACCGTGGAAGAAATCTAGAAAAAAAAGGGAAAAAAAGGCTCTAGACATGACAAAAGATGACTACAGGAAATGTTTCCAGGAACGGGAGAAATGCTGGGACAAGTGTATCACATCACAAGGAGTGTACTTTGAAGGAGATTAAAGGAGAAATGCTGTAAGTTTTGAACGCTAGTTTTTTTTTTTTTTTTTAATTCCAGGAATTTGAGTCCTCCCTTTTATATATATATAT
>CM075018.1:18894577-18905082 GCA_037576675.1 Pangasius sanitwongsei
ATATATATATATATATATATATATATATATAGAGAGAGAGAGAGAGAGAGACCATACTTACCCAGTACTACTGCAAAGACAATTAAAACGATCCAAATCCAATCTGCAAATGAATATTAAATATAAATTAGATTTTATTTTCTTTAAATTAACCCTGTTGTATTTAGTCTGTAGACAATAATGTGGATGCAAACATACCAAAAAAAAAAAAAAAAAAAAAAAAAAAAAAAACATTTAGCCAGGCTAAGTGTTGCCAACACTCTAGTGCCACCATCGGGTCAGATTTGGGCCTAATTTGGAAGTGCATTAATGGTCATAACTTTTGAACTGGGTTCAATGCAACCTATGATGTCAATTTCTGCTTAATTAGATTTTCCACTACCTTGGATTTTGTCAAAAACATTTTTTTCGCTACTCCTGCTACAACTTTGCACCAATCATCACCAAATTTGGCAAGCGTCACATTCAGAGTAAGCCTCACAAAAGAATTTTTAATAGTCCAAAGGGTTTGCCCGTAATAGGCCAATGAATCTGACGGCGAAGCAAACAGGAAACATTTCCACCAAACAGGAAATGAGGCTGTGCCTCAGCAACTACTTTGCGCACTGACACAAAACTTGGTAGGCATCTTCAGGACCATGACCTGAGCCTATGCAACAAAGTTTGTGATAACACTACCTACTGATCAAAAGTTACAATAACATGCCAAAAATGCTTACATTTAACTGCCATTTTTGCTACTCCAAATTTTGTCCAATCTTCACCAAATTTGACTCACATAATCTTGACACCTGTTTAAACAATGCTGCAGCAATGGCACCCTGCTGCCCATTTGTTCATCTAGACTTTTACTCTACAGCCAGAGAATTCCACCGCTGTCCATGGTCAAAACATACACATCATGAGTGAAACTACAAATCACTCTTGAATCCCTTTGCCTAAAGTTATGGCTCTGCTTTCCTGTGATTGCTTAGGCAACAACTGTAGCATGTCTGTGAATGTGTGGCTCACCGAGTCTGGGTGTTTGGCCCCCGAAAATGCTGCTTGCAGCTTTAATTATTATTATTATTGGTTGAGGAGGCATATTAATCAATCATTCAAAACATACTTACTTAAATTGCACTGTGGAGGAGGTGGATTCCATCCGTCTTCCTCACAGGTCAGGTATTCAGACCCTTCCATCTTGTATAAAGTGTCACACTGGACCCTGACTGATGATTTATATCCATAATATGGCAATTTGCCTTCAATCACAACTCCATTTTTAATCTGGGGTTCATCACAGGTCGCCTCTGGAAAAAAAGAGAAGAGTCAACAGAAACTTAGAATGCTCTTTATTCCAAACCATATCAATTGTACACCTAATATCAGTGTGTTATGTAAAATGGGTTCATTATTTGCTTGGAACAAATGTTTGGCTTTTTCATTTAGACAGTATGACACGGAGAGGAAGTTTAAAAAGTTATCTTTAAGGACATCTTTCACATTCTATTAATGATGCAGAGACTTTAAATTACATACACTGAATTATTTAATCACTGGATCGGTGTTCCTAATGAACTGGCAACTCTTCGGTATCCAGTTTATTGGACAAGATTTCCCAGTTACTGGAAACTTTCATTAGACATACACTTTATTAGTCACAAAAAAGGATGCATACTATCAGGTATCGGTCCGATACTGTGCTCATTTACTCATGAAAATGCCGCGAGACCAAGTGATGGAATGTGACATACAGCTAGTTTACTTTGGCTCACTATTGAACAGATGACACAAAATGAAATATGTTCACCATTAATGATGGCAATCAAATATATCAAGAGGAGGAACTACAGCATCTTCCTACAATACAAGTTACCTGATAATGAGTTCATCACTAGCAGCACACTGCAGCTACCAACGCTGTAGCAAATGCTAGCTAGGTGAGAAGAAATGCCTACAGATTTACATTTGGCATTTGGCAGAGCGACTTACAATTATCTCATTTATACAACTGAGCAGTTGAGGGTTAAGGGCCCTGCTCAAGGGCCCAGCAGTGGCAGCTTGGTGGTGCCAGGATTTGAACTCTCAACCTTCCAATCAGGAGTCCAGTGTCTTAACCACTGAGCAACCACCTCCCTACAGACAACGCTAGGTGAGTGAAAATAACAGTTCGTAACCAGTATGTTGCTAACTAATGCACTTCATTTAAAATCAATTCACTAACACTATAAAGAAGGAGTTGAATTTGTACTGTTCAGGGCCACTGTGTAAACCAGGGAAACAAACAGTGCTAAATAAAATCTTCCATGACTGATTAATACTAAGTAAGTTACTCAATTTTTTATCAGTGTTGATATGTACCTGAAAAAAATGTACTTACACTCATTCATACTTGGTTTAAAAAATTGCTATCAATGCATCCCTAGTAATTTACAATGTCTGTATTAGTAATATGAGTAATACGGCCAGGCAGTTGGACTTGTGTTATATGTATAAGGACAGTGTATGACCACAAAGTCTGGTGGTATGAATAAACGTGAATGTCGTGATGTAAAGCGGGCCATTTACGTCAAACTGGAACAGTCATCTTGAACCAGAGGTGGAGGTCTGTAATCACCACTCATTATCTACCATCTTTACCCCAAAGGTTTCACACCAGCTCACACCTCCAGAAGTCAAAGTGTGAACTAGTCAAAGATGTGATTCATACACAATATTTAAATACCATGATTTTCCAAGAACTGATGAAAAGTGAAATGTCTGCCTGATTATACCTCAAGCCCAACTGATGTGACTCACTACTGCCAGACATCTACGATATAGAGCCCTTCTTTACAAACTGAGCATCTTACTTCCAGGGCATCTCACTGCACAGAATTCTCAATAAAAAGTGTGAGGAAAATTCGTAGTAAGAATCAAAGTACTAGTAAAGATCCTGTTATTAAAACCACACACACATAATCCATGTGATTAGCTAATTATCCTGCTGTTGAGAGTAATGGTACTTTTCTGAGTGCAATTAAATCATAGTACTTGTCCCTGTTTTGATATGCCTGTTGTATTCTAAGTACCCAAGTGCTGCTATAGCTTATAAGTAACGATCAGGATAATGTGTAAGGGGCATCTCTGCTAGAGAACTAACCATGTAGCTAGAAACATGCATGGATTAACATGATCTAACTAGCCTGCTAAAACCTAGCAAGCCACTGGAACACCAACAGGTCTTGACGAAGCGAGCTAACCAGTTAACGTTACCTTTCCTTACATACTGGTTATAATTAAGCTGTTTTAGCATAGCTCACTTGGTTAGTTAATGTAACTGTTCAAAAATACATTCCTGAGATAAAGAACATTTTCAGACTAGCTGTGTCAATCGTAGACATGTAAAAAAGTAATCTGTTAGTAATTACTCAAGCAGTTTATCACAAGATTACTTTTTCACTTTTACGTCAGTAATTTTCTTAATCACTACTTTCACTTTTACTGAACTGCATCAATACTACTGTAGCAGTACTTTTACTGAAGTCACTGTGGTTTGTTCTCTTCCCAACACTGTGAACCAATGCCTCTCACCAGGATGCAAAAAAAAAAAAACCTTCCCCTAACCCATAACACAGTGTGAGTTTTAACCATGTGGCAATTCAAAGAAACGATATTTTTCAGATTTCAACATGAACATGACTCAATACACGTCATTAACCATACTGAACTGTCAGGTTGGTCTAAATGGATTATAAATCAGGAGACAATACAAACATCCTTGTATCAAACATGAATAGAAGACTCAAAATTTTTGGGGTGATTTTCTCAGCGACTTACCCACACACTGAGGAGAAGGCTGAAATGTTCCATCATCAGTACATGATATTGTTGAAGCTCCTTGAAGTCTAAACCCTTCCTTACATGAGTATGTGACTGTTTGTCCATATTCATATCTCTCCTTCAGGAGGTTAACGTGTCCATCGTTTATAACAGGAGGTTTTAAACAGGTCACAACTGAGGAAGAAAGAATCGCAATTTATCAAGCAGATATTTGCAGTGACATTTTGAGAAGTGTTTCTCATAGGTCATTTTTTCTTAACATGGAAAACGCACACATTTTATATTAATTATAATATTTTTCTCTTTGAGTCAATCAAACCAACAAATAAAGTTAAGCCTAAAGAAGAAGAATCTGTGAATAACGTACAGATTCGAATCACAATTAACACTCAGAACACCCATTGAGAACACTAATGTTTATAGGTTTTATAAATTTTACAAAAGGCTACATACTCTAGTGGATACAAGGTTTAATCGATCATTGAATAGGGCTGATTAATCTTACTGTTGCACTTTGGAGGAGGTGGATTCCATCCATTTTCTCTACAGGTCAGGAGGTCAGACCCCTCCATTCTGTAGCCTTCATGACACCGGTACCGGATGGACACATTATAGTTATAGGATGATGCCTTCGGTCCAACTATGACTGCATCGTTAATGTTGGGTGCATCACAGGTCACCTCTGGGGAAAAACGAAGCGTGAACAGAAGCATAAAGCATTAATCAGGATTCCAAACCATCAGTTGTGCATCTTGTACAAGTACTGTATGCTTAAGAAAAATGGATTCCTTGCTTATTTAAAGCAGATCTTGGATTATTCATTTATTTAGTATAACCTAACAAAACATTATTAGTGGGTTAAAACGTATTCAGTGTATTATAATGTTTTGTACTGCAGTTGAATTCTTAAACTGAATTAGTCAGAAGGTGTTGATTAATTTTCTGTAATAGCAGCGCTGGCAATAGTGCCAGCTGCAAGGCAAATCACAGGTTTATATTAATGCACTCCTTCTTAAACGTTATCATTTGTACAGTAGCAAGTAATTCACAGGGCCATGTGATGTAATCTAAGCCAAATAATAAGCCAGAAAAAAGGATTATCTAACAGATTTAAATGTATTATTTGTGATATGTGGAAGGTTGCTGTGAGGAGACGTTTATTTAGCATTTTCAGAAGGAGGTAAAGCTGTAACTAAGTTTTCCTACAGGGGAAGATCTTCAGAATACAGGACTCTCTGTTTTGCAGTTTCTTTCCAACATTACAAGATGCTTTTTTGTATTAATAACTGTTAACCCCAGTTGCACCACCCGTCATTGTTTCCTTTCCTGTAACACCACACCACGTCGTGTTTTTGTCCTCTCTTAGAACTAAAATAGCAAAAAATATTCCTATGACTTCATTCATGTACTATTAATATGGTAGTGACTCTCTAAATTACAGCCATTGCGTTGCCAATATATCAGTTACTCCATTAGAATACCTAATAAACTGGCAACTGGGTACATGCCTTCCAATTCATTTTATTGTACACATGACATCAAAGTCTGAATGTATGAACTGGAGTGAAATCCAAGGTGTAAAACTGGAACAACAATTTTTGAACAGAGGTGGGGGTGTGTAACACTGCCACATCAATCATACCTCCACAATTCAATATACTATGAACATAACCGATTTCTGAAGACGTAGATCACACAGTGTGTAAATGCCAGGAAAATTTCCAGACACTCAGTGGAACAGATGAGAAGGGACAGGACATACTGTTGCACTTTGGAGGAGGTGGATTCCATCCATTTTCTCTACAGGTCAGGAGGTCAGACCCCTCCATTCTGTAGCCTTCATGACACCGGTACCGGATGGACACATTATAGTTATAGGATGATGCCTTTGGTCCAACTATGACTGCATCGTTAATGTTGGGTGCATCACAGGTCACTAGGGAAAAAACGAATCGTGAACAGAAGCATAAAGCATTATATCAGGATTCCAAACTATCAGTTGTGCATCTTGTACAAGTACTGTATGCTTAAGAAAAATGGATTCCTTGCTTATTTAAATCAGATCTTGGATTATTCATTTATTTAGTATAACCTAACAAAACATTATTAGTGGGTTAAAACGTATTCAGTGTATTATAATGTTTTGTACTGCAGTTGAATTCTTAAACTGAATTAGTCAGAAGGTGTTGATTAATTTTCTGTAATAGCAGCGCTGGCAATAGTGCCAGCTGCAAGGCAAATCACAGGTTTATATTAATGCACTCCTTCTTTATCACTCCTTTATCACTCCTTCTTAAACTTTATCAGGACAAGTAGCAGAATATCATGTCCTAAAGACTCACTACTAAATACTGAAGTTACGGAATGAGCTGACTCATGGGGAATGCCACTTATCCAAGGCTTTTTTTTTTTTCCCTTTTATAATTTGGTAGGTTTGTGCTAGTATTTATTTATTTTATTTTTCCTCATATTCCTCCCCAATTTGGTCACTTGCCAATTCCGACTCAACAGCCAGCTCTCCCCTATCGTACAACAGCTACCAACCGGAGAAGGTGAAGGCTAACACCATTCCTCCCAGACATGTGAAGCCAGTCACCCTTTTTTCAAACTCATGCTGCATCACATGGCAGCAAAACCCACTTAGGGGAAACCGCTATCTGCCCTTTTCCACATACATGAGCTCCCAGCCAGACAGCATGGCCAATTTTGCTCCCTTGGCTCCCAGCCATGGGCGGCTATGGCATCATCAGGATTCATACTTGTGATCTCCTGATGATAGGGGGAAGACTTTTCTGTTGCGTCACTGGGGAGCCCAATATCAATTAACCTCACACGGGCCATCGGGTGGCATAGCAGGCAAGGGGTTTTAGACAGAGGAAACCCAATCATGCCCAGACAGTTCTAATCTAAAACTGATTTCCTGGGACACTGCTCTGAAGAATGATGGGGATAAAAACCAAATTCTATTCTTCTATTTAAAAAAGGTTTCACACTGATTGAAGTTAAGAAACCCTTCTCTCTCTATCTCTTAAATATTGAAAAGAAAAAAAGAAAAAAAACCCATAATCAACAGTATTCAAAACTGTTGATTATTCTTCCACTGATATGCGCATTTAGGATGAAAAGTAACTCACAGGTGATCTCTGGATAAAATAAAGAGCAAAAACCAAGAGAGAATCTGACAAGATCTCATATGCACAAAAGTTCAGACAGGTTGACTTTCTGACCATGTGGCTGAGCTCTTTCATCCTTGTAGCCCACCATTTAGACTTTTTGACTTATTTGTGGTTCCTTAGATGTAGACCTTTAAACACTGAACTGAAAACATTTCTGTTGGACCTCACCCCACATAAAGGCCTAAGTCCTGCAGACGTCCTTCAAGTCTGCCTTTTTGTGACTTATAGTGTACAAGCAATCGAGGGCTTAAGGGTGCAAAAGTCAGAAAGTCGGAACAATCCCCAAGACTTCAGTAAATTCTATTTATGTTTCGTGATGTGCTTTCACGATGGCTTACCATTCTGTGATTCTGCTGGAGAATAATGAAATCGCGGACATTACTCACTCAGACACTTTCGCCAAGTATACAACAAATGGTTGCGCTACAATGACCAATAAAAATTTAAACTTTGTTTTCCATTCGGATATGAATGAAATTCATAAACATTACATTACTGTCCCAACGCCAAAACACTGGTGATGTCAGAGCAGCTCCAGATTAAATGATATGTCAAGTATTCATTTATTCATATTCAGTATCTGCTTTATCCTGGTCAGGGTCGCGGTGGAACCGGAACTTATCCCAGGAACACTAGATGTGAGGGAAGAATATACAGTGGACACCAATCCCACACAGTCATGCACTTATTCACATTTGGGGCACCTTAGACTAGACAAACCACCTACTAGCATGTTTCTAGGAGGCAGGAGGATACTGGAGAACCTGGAGGAAGCCCCCACAGACATAGGGAGCTCTCAGGTCAGTGAATACTTTTTCCTTTCTCAATGAGCTGCCTTCAGCAAAATAATTTACATAAATGCAGGTGACTGGCTGCAAAAAAGCCATAACAAAGACTCTTCTGCAGAAGCTGTTATGGTTCATGGCAGTACAGCAAGTTTTTTCATACGCTGATCACTTCAACTGCAGTATTTTTCAGTGCTCGGCTCGATCTATAGAAATAATTTGCTCAGTCCACAAGTGGATGACCCCTGCAGTACGTGCTTAAAGGATCTTACAGGTACATGCGAAGGAGGAGTGCGAGGCCGCAAGTATACCATCTTGGACAGGGCTGACATTTCATTGTATCTCCTGGGCCTATCTATAGGTGTTTGCTATATCCTACAGTCTACTGGTGTTTCTTAGTCCTCCTCTGTTAGTCTGACACCTTGCATATAAGAAACATGCAGCACACTCTGTCGAGTTCCCTAGTGCCAACATTTCATCCAACTGATCAGATAATTATCAAGGTCTTCCATGTGTCATTTCAAAGCAGTAAGCACAAGAGGTGAGAAAACTATTCGGGAGGAAAAACACCTTATCTTAAACCATAAAACAACGAAAGGTTTAAACACTAAGGAGACATTTTTTTTAATCATCATACAAATCATACAAAATAACACAATAATATCTTTGAGATTTTCTCGAATACTTACCCAGACACTGAGGAGAAGTCTGAAATGTTCCATCATCAGTACAAGCTATTGTTGAAGCTCCAATAAGTTTAAAACCTTCCTTACAAGAGTATGTGACTGTTTGTCCGTATTCATACAACTCCTTCAGAGGGTTAAATAGTCCATTGTCTATAGCAGGAGGTTTTAAGCACGTTATAACTGAGGAAGAAAAGAATGGCAATTACACATCTACAATCATAGTTTGAAAAAATCTGACTGTCTTTTTTTCTTTTGAAATCATATTCTGAAGTGGTGTTAGATCTCAAACTAAAAAAACAAAACCAACAGATATAACATCTGATTGCAACAATCTCCATGAACCAGTCACAACTAATATATATATATACACACACACAAATTATTCAGAAACATTAATGATTATTACCAGTGCACTGAGGAGGATGTGGATCCCACCCATCTTCCTTACAGATCAGGAAATCAGAACCTTCCATTCTGTAGCCTTTATTACACCGGTAGCGGATAAAATTGTTATATTTATAAGGTGGTGATTTTCCTTCAATTCTAACTGCATTTGAAATTTGCGGACTCTCACAGGACACACCTGCATAAAAAAAATCTCACATCTTTTTTTGTCCCTTGTACATGTTTGTGCTAAAAAATACAATTTATAACTAATAAAATCATGGTGATCAACATAAAGATGTAAAAACAGGATTTTTATTCTTATATTTAATTAACTATGTTTGAAACACTGAATTGAGGGGAACTCACGTAGACACCGAGGAGGAAGAGGCTGAAAAGATCCATCAGTGGAGCATGTTATTTCTGAAGGTCCAATAAGATCAAGACCTCCCTTACAAGAGTATGTGACTGCTTCTCCAAAAAAATATGGTTCCTCCTTTGGTTGAAACTCTCCATTTGTTATACTGGGAGGCTTTTCACACTTCACCACTGGGGAGGAAAAAAAATCACAATAAACATTCAAGTATTCTTTAATTATTCTAGACTAATACTGAAGGGGAAATATAATTGTATCAATATTATGGTAAAATCTATAATAATAATAATAATAATAATAATAATAATAATAATAACAATAATAATAATAATAATTATTATTATTATTATAGAAAGAAGAAGAAATTTCACAAACAGTACAAAAAACGTTTAATAATAACAATTCTTTTAGTATGCCTTTCATGTCAGAACCCTCAGCGTGAAATTACAACTTATAAACATTAGGTGAAAAGCAAGCAGAAACGTTTTAGGAAAAAATAGAGGAGGAAAAAAAGAAGAAGAAAAAAAAATTTACCTTCACATTCAGGAGCTCTTCCATCCCAACCGTTCTCTCTGCAATTTCTCTGTGCTAACCCAACAAGCTGATAACTGCAAATAGACATCTGTTTTGAAAACACTTTCAAAATTCCATATGTACAAGCACTATTATATACAATTTGGGCCAATCAATCAATCAATCAATCAATAAATAAATAAATAAATAAAAATAAAAAATGGGCCAAGCAACAAAAAGTAAGAAATTCAGTCATTTTCATTTTAACTTTAATTCTTAAATTATTAAATAATTATTACATTTTAATTTTTCATTTCATCTCATTTTTTAATGATGAAAACAAAAAAAACGTTAAAAATATAAGTAAAGACTGAAGCAACATGCAACATAAGTTAATATGGAGTAGTATTTCCCTTTAGATTTTCTTTCTAATAACCAAATGAAAGGACGTGTCTGTTCAGCTTTAATGGCCTCCCAGTGACGACAGACAGGCTGTCAAGAAGCTGCATTAGATGTGTTAACATAAAGTCTGAACTTCCTTAACGTCGTATGATCTGCAACACTTGAGTGTACACTACCAGGTAAAAGTTTGGACACACCTGCTCATAGAAAGAATGACTTCTCTCTCTCTATCTCTCTCTTTTTGCTATTTTCATTCTTTCTAGAATAATAATAATAATAATAAAGACATTAACACCATGATATTAATATACACTATATTACCAAAAGTATTCGGTCACCTGCCTTGACTCACATATGAACTTAAGTGCCATCCCATTCC
>CM075018.1:18905182-18924432 GCA_037576675.1 Pangasius sanitwongsei
GGCCAAGTGATTAGGACACCTGATTCTGATCATTTGGATGGGTGACCGAATACTTTTGGTAATATAGTGTATGTAATTAATCGGTGACCAAAAAGTGTTAAAAACAATTTTTTATTTTAAATTCTTAACAGTATTTCTGATGCACACTCTTGGAATTTTCTCAACCAGCTTCATGAGAAGCTTCACCCAGGAGGCTTTTTATCAAAAATCGTTTATTAAAATTTGTCGATCTCCACACTGCTTCTCCTCGGTTCTAAATGAAAGCTACTTGTTTAGAGAAACAATTTCATTTAAAAAAGTGTCCAGAATTTTGACTGTTAGTCAATTTGGACTAGTAGTGTAGTTTATCTATACATTGCATAGTGGGCTTATTCAAAGACCTTTTGCAGTTTATTCGCTGTGGTTGTGCGCATGTGTGTGCAGGACCAAAAATGGACAAACAGTTTATATGAAAAAAATAAATAAATTTAAAAAAAAAAAAAAAAAAGGCTAAACAATTTTTACCCGTCATGACACACTGCTGTGATGGTTGCACCAAACTCTATTCCATTTGGATACTGATACTGTCCATTGGTAATCTCGCCAGGACTTCCACAGGATTTCTCTAAAATAAATAGATAGATAGATAGATAGATAGATAGATAGATAGATAGATAGATAGATAGACAGATAGACAGATAGACAGAGAGATAGATAGATAGATAGATAGATAGATAGATAGATAGACTGTTCCACTTATACCACAGTGATTGGCCAGTGATTTAATAATGAACACGTCACGCATTTTAACGGTTTATATGTTGTGGATCATCTGAGAGACACGTTAGAGCCTGTTCTTACCTACGTTATAGCCGTGATATACAATCACTCACCAGCCTTTCTCCCTCTCTCTCACACACACTCACACTCACACACACAGCCTGTCATTTTAGTGTAAAAATGAAGAAAATGGAAAGTGTAGCTGAGACTGAGAGCGCTTACAACCCAGTCACCACATCAAGGATTAAACATTTTACTTTGTTCAACAATGCGTTTTTAAATCCGCTTATTTTTAATCTTAGATTATATGAAGTGGCCCTGTGTATGAGCTGTTACTATAGAAACAATAACACACTAGAACTTGCACATTAATATAAACCTATTGTTTATGTTACAGCTGGAAAGACCTGTGCTGTTCTATGAAAATAATGCAAGCTTTCTGACCAATCAGATTCGCGCATTCAGCTGCACCGTGTAATAAAAGGTTGCACGTGTGCCTGCAATAAAAAAAAAAAGTACTTTTGCTATTAAAGTGCAAGGTGACCAAAAAAAAATTATGATATCAATCTAAACTATATGGTGATATGGAAATATATCAATGCTGTGATAAATTACACTATATGGCCAAAAGTTTGTGGACACCTGACCATTACACCCATGTGTGCTTACTGAACATCCCATTCCAGATTTAGTCCACGCTTTGCTGTTATAATAAGCTCCACTCTTCCGGGAAGGCTTACTAGATTTTGGAGTGTGGCTGTGGGGATTTGTGTTCATTCAGCTATAAGAGCAGTAGTGAGGTCAGGCGCTGATGTTGGATGAGCAGGTCTGGGGAACTTATTCTGTGCTCCAGTTCATCCCAAAGGTGATCAGCTGGCTTGAGGTCAGGGTTCTGTGCAGGCCACTCGAGTTCTTCCAGACCAGCCTTGGCAAACCTTGTCTTCATGGAGCTCGCTTTGTGCACAGTGGCACCGTCATGCTAGAACAGGTTTGGGCCTCTTAGTTCCAGTGAAGGGAAAAATTAATGCTACAGCATACAAAGGCATTCTAGACAATAATGTGCCTCTAACTTTGTGGCAACAGTTTAGAAAAAGCCCACATATGGGTGTGATGGTCAAGTGTCCATAAACCTTTGTCCATATAGTGCATGTCAAAATATACTTTTTTGAGATATCATCACATCTTTTCAAAAAAAAAATTTTTCTGTTTGTTTATTTTTAAATAAGTTGACTGGAAACAGCTGATGTGGTGTTAATTAGTTAGGTGTAAATGAATCTTTAAAATTATAAAATAATAAAGGTTTTACAGATTTTCTTCTGGTTTCAATAAAAATGATATTTTTAAATATTAAAAAAAAGCAAACATTTATTCTTGCAGACATTATATAAACATCTCAATTTTTCTTGTAATTTAATATGACTGTTTTGTCATTTCTAGCAAAACTAATATCTCATGATTCATATCGTGTATGGCAGAAATGTTTTTGAGAATCGTGATATGATCATTTTTGGAATATCGTACAGCAGTAATCCAACCTAAGGACAAGTTAAAGCTCAATCCAAAAAAAGATGTTTGTAGACAAATTACTTTTGCATTGAAGTTCGAGTTCGCTCCACTGGGTTCCGGTGCAGGTGATTGACTTGGATCCTGATGCTCTCACATAACCAGTGGCACATCTGAAACTTACAGTGGCTCCATCAGGAAAATTTGCCAATTCATCAACCAAAACCTGGTTTTCTCCAACAGCAGGTCTCTCACATTGTGCTGAACCGATAACAAGAAACCAGACATATTAGTGATTAGTGAGTGTGTTACTGACTCAAATCCAATCCTCTATACATCCTGCACGCTTCCAAAAATCATAATCCAAAATAAAGGGGGCGGGGGGGGGAGGTCTTGTGTATATGGAACATATACCACCTTTTAAGATAAAAATCATACAAGATAGAATCTATATATGGTGGTATACACAGAAGGTGGTGAGGCTGCAGCTGTAATACTTAATGGTGTATAAAGGAGACCTCACCTCGGACGTTTACAGCTGTCATGAGAAGCGTAGAGAGGATGATCGTGTAGCGCAACATCTTCAACTGTAAATATTAGACACCAGCTTGGCTCTAGGTGTTGCTCTGTCCTAGATCACTACTGTCCAAGAAAGTTACCTTGAAATAAAATATATGTGCTAAATAAGTTACATTTACATTTACTTTTGAAGCACATAGAGAGTAAATAATTACAAGATAATATCAACAAGCAATGAAGAAGAAGAAGAAGAAGAAGGTGGAGGAGGAGGATTAGGAAGTAGTAGAATTCTGTGTATAGCTATTACTTGGCTTATATCCTCCTGAGAGAAATAAATAAATAAATAAATAAATAAATAAGCATATTCCTTTCGAGTAAAAGATTATACTATACTATAGAGTTAATAGAATAAATTATATGACAATAAATGACAATTTCAGCTACACAACGGCTATGACAAACTGTATTTGTTTTACTTTGTTTATTTTGTTACATTTATTAAACTCCAACCATTTTAGCATTTTACTACAATTAGATATGTTGTTGTTGTTGTCAGTGTTGTCCTGTAACTAAGTAAATCGTACCTGATCATCCTGCATCTACCAAAATCCTATAAAATCTTTTCTGCTTCTACTTTGTCTCCTACAGCAATGTGGAAAAGAACGCACACTGAGATCATCTTGGTGTCCACCACAAAGAACTTTTATAAATGAGCTATTCTTTTAACTCACTAATAATTAAACTGCTCTCACACCTCACTACACAACTCCTTTTTATGACGTTTTAGGAAAATATTATAATATTACAGCAAAAATAACAATAACTAGAAAATATTTAACTTTTTTTGGTTTCCATAAAATGTGTGTCTTGCAATAGCAGCCATTTTGTGTAGAGAGAAAGAGGAAACAGTAAACCTCTTGGAGTATTCTCTATTACACAGTAGAAATTAAAAGGTTGTTGACTCCGAGTTGAGTTTACTGCCATTCTTTATGATTTTCTTAATGTAGACATTTCATTATTTTTGAAGGCATCTTTTCTGGTTTACAGCATTTCTTTAAAATCGTAAGACTTCCATATACAGTACTGTAAAGGCTGTAGTAAAACCAGTGGATATTTGAACAGCTTCATGTAATAGCAGTAATCAGAGCATAACATTCATTTCCATTCCGTCAGAGATTAATGTTATGCCCATCGTTGTTGAAGTGTCTTGCCACTGAAAGGAGAAATCGTTCATTCGGATGGTAGGAAGCTGCTCAACAACTTGGTTTCCCCAGTGTACAATTGTTAATCTCTTTCAGGAAATACAAAAAATAAATAAACACATTTCCTGTGGTGACGCACAGGAACATCTAGAATGGTCGCATGCAAGAGTGCCACGGATTCTATTAGCCTTCTAGGTTTTTGTCCCGTCTGTAGGAAACGAGTGGAGGTTGCTTAAAAAGCGAAGCTTCCTCAGGATTGTCCTGGAGGATTGTGAAGTTTTTCAGTATAATATCCATCACAGTTTTATGACTGAGATGATAAGTGAGCACCAAAGAAATTCTCTCTGTAGAGGTCAGTGCATATGTTCTCTCAGTAGTGCACTACTAACACGGGCCATGGCACGATCTATGATGTTCTTCGGGAAACCACATCTGTAAAAAATAATTGCACATTTCCTTCCTTTTCTGGAGAAAGTCTTCATTTTCACTGCAGATGCATTTAAATCAATAAGGAATGGAATTTTCACAATGCTTGGGATGTGAAGAATTAAAAATGAGAGTCTATCATGGATGGTGTAATCTGTTCACTTCAAAAGATACATCTAACAATATTATGTTCATGCCAGGGTAAGCAATACCCCAGAGTTGGGTGAAATGTGGAGGATGAGGAGGAAATAAAAAGGTGAAACTCCTCAACTGTACAGTTAGTGATGCCAAAGATGCCATCAATGTACCTAAGAAATAGTGTGGGTACATGTCCCGTAAATCGTTCAAAGAACTTTTGCTTGACAAATCCATCGAAGAGATTTGCATGGGGGGGGTCGGGGGGGGGGGGGGCCCATTTTAGCACCTCTTACTTGGGAATAAACCCTGGAATTGAAGTTGAAGCAGTTAGGTGTTAGCACAAGCTCTGATAATCTTAAGAGAATTTCAGTAAGTGGACCCTTGTCCAGTCACACATCTAGAAAATGTTCTAGGGCTTCTCAATCCATCTACATTACGAATGATTGTATACAGGCTTTTGATGTCCATAGAAAAAGGAAAGGATTGTTTTCTAGCTACTGTTCTTTGAAGTGTTCAACAATCTGTAGGAAAAGTGAACAGTCTTTGACAAAGGTCAGTAAAGACTGAGAAAATAACATGTCTGTACAACAATTCTATTTTCCTACATTTCTGTAGGACAAGAACAAGCTGAAACAATGGGACATCCAGGATTGTTTTCCTTGGGTATTTTGAAGAGAAGGGAGAAACAACTGCAGCGGGGATTGTTATCCACCATAAAGGAGATGTCCTGCTGAAATGACATTAGCGATAACAGACTGGATAGAGGACTGTAGCTGTAGAGTCATGCCATTGTCAATCCACCTAGAGAAGCTGGTGTCTCTGCTTTCTTGATGTAAAGGTCTTTTCTCCAGTCAAAAACCGCCGTACCTTTGTCTGCTGGCTTGATCACAGTGGCATTTCTGGTGCTGAAATATTTCAGGGCTGTTTATTCTTCTTTGGGTAGACTCGGGATTTTGGTGGACTTTTATTTTTTAAATTTATGGCACCAAATTCTCTTTTGCAATAATTAATGACATATTCTAATGCTTGAAATTCACCTGCTGGAAGTGTCCACAAAGATTTGTTGGAATTATATTTGGACAAGTCAAATATAAAAGATTTTTGATGGACTTTAGGAATTCTGGATGATGTGTGGTCATCCTTATTAAAATGAGCAAGTAGCATTAAAGCTGCATTAGACGAGATTTTTTTTCAAGATGGTCAGGTGAGTTCAACATTTTGAATGTTTTTTTTCTCCATTCCTTTAGCTTTACTCCCACATTCTCGCCCATATTCATTAAGCTCCGCCCCCAAGATCTTACAGTGACCCATAGAGTGTCTATAAAATGACTGACAGGAGTTGCATCCAAACACAAACAAACCTTTCAGACCAGAATTCAGTTTTCCAAAGGTTTTCTAAACTTTCGGTAAAGTCATGGTTTAATCCACTGTTTTTCCAATCATATTCTACATATCTTTTAGGTTATTTGTACAAGTAAGGAATAAAAAAAAAAAAAAAAAAAAAAAAAAATCAACTACTGCACCTTTAAATGTCAGAAAAAATCTTTTTTTGTCGGCCATTGTAGTAAATTCTATGAGAGTAGGTCCTGGGGCTATAAATTTAAGGCTTTTGGATAGCACAGACACCTCAGTGGAAATTAGTTAGGTATGGTGACGATTTTCTTCTGGATAGAAATGAGAAAGTGGAACAGTTCTTCCGCCCTTGTTGTTCTCACGGTTTCTGTCATGATTCTTCTGCTACACTTGAGAGTGGATTCCACCTACCTGCAGTAGTGAGTGTTGTCTTTATTGGGTTTGAATTTTTGGGGGGGGGGAAGCCCAAAATGGCAAATACTAACCTTTAAATGATCTTAACAACAAATCATTGGTCAGAAAATGAGCAAGAATTAAACAAACGCACTCCTGAGAGCTCCTGTGCCTCCATTTGCTGGTTTACTTTTGCCGCAGTGAACTGTTTGTTTGGGGAAAAGCTAGAAACAGGGAAATTCACTTATATAGTCTTCTTATACTCAAAGATAAAATCATCATAATGATTAAAATGTCTGATGTAAAATTCAAACTAACACATGCCTGGGTGTACAAAATTTTCCAAAAATATCTTCTGGGTTGTGTGTGTGTGTGTGTGTGTGTTTTTTTTTTTCTTAAAAGATTAGTCATTATTTGGCTGTTATCTGCCACACCTGATGAAGGGCCACAAGGCTTAAACATTTCAAGAAATTAGATTAGATTAGATTAGATTCAACTTTATTGTCATTGTTCAAAGTACATGTACTAAGCCAATGAAATGCAGTTAGCATCTAACCAGAAGTGCATAAGTGGCATATTTACAATAAATTATAAATAAGGATATACAGCTATGAGGGTGATATGTACAGGGGAATGGATGACTTATGTACAGGAGGTGCAGTAGGTATTATAAATAAGGATAAATATGATCTTTTAAAAAATCATTTAAAGGGAAAAGCTCTCCCATATCAACTTCCTTTATCTATTTGTTAGATCTATCTATTATAATTCTTGCTAATTTCCTGACCAATGATTTGTTGTTAAGACCATTAAAAGCTTAATATTTTGCCGTTTTGTGCTTGCCCAACCACCTCCACCCCTTTTTCCCAGAAGTTTGTGTGTGTGTGTCTACTAATAACATTGGAAAAAGCTCGCTAGTTATTAGGCACTGAAGACGTCGTGTAGAAGATTTTATTTAATCCTACGTCAAACAACAATCTCACTATTCGCGCTAGTTAAAGAAGTGTAAATATCTTACCGTTACTCGCTGCTTACTCCGTTAATTTCACTATCTCCCTTTTCCCTTTCTGGATAAAATGTCTCTGGCTGCTTGGCTCCGCCCCTCAGGAAACCCAAGCTAAACCTAATCCCACAAGCGCTAATTTCATAGAGTATTGAAAAAAAAGACAGTCCTTGTACAATTTTTCCATATCTTCTCTACTACTGCATCTCACATCCTTCAAGCCTAGACCATAACCAAGCAGCCTGACATAATTAAGGACGTCTAAATGGTTTAAAGGCTCTCAATCGTCTGTCAATGCGGAAGTGTTTTTTATTGACGTAAGCGTCTACCCTAAACAGCTATTTTACTACGGAAGCCTTTCCGGCCCAAACGCGTGAGAACAAACATTCGTTTTGAAATAAACTTACAGGGATTACACCACATGGGAAATTTCCAGTTAAAAACAATCTTGGCTGATTGCTTCAGTTTAAGGAATGAGTCACAACATGGAAAACAGGAATTATGGGAAAACAATCCAATCAATCATATATGCACATATCAAAGGTACATACTGTATTTAGTATATTCATTAAAATATATATATAAATATTTAACTAATTTCCTTGCACTTAATTTTTCTTCATTTTTTTCCCTAGTTACTGTACAAGTCAAATTCCTTGTAAATAAAGCTTACTTGGCTAATAAATCAATTTTATTACAAAAAGAAAGTTATATATCTAATATCAAGTTCCTGGCCTGATGGCGTGTTTTTTTTTTTTGTTTTGTTTTGTTTTTTTTTTTGTTTTTTTAGATAAAAATGTAAGGAATAAATCACAATGGGTCAGTGTGAATCAGCCCGGTCCTAAGGGACATGTCCCAAAGAGTTTTATTCCACTTTGGGAGCCACTATAGGACCACAATATTCAGGTGGCACAATTCTCATCACAGCAGCGACACTAACATGGTGTTGTGTGTGGCACATGTATGAGTGAATCAAGCTCAGCAGCACTGCTGGGATATTTAAACCTTATGCAAATTTAAAGATCACTTTATTAGATGTTCCCCATCTTGTACGTGGACTTTTCATTTTGCCTTTATGGTAAGGTCTGAGGATAAATATTTTTGGTTGCTGATTTAATCTCAATCCAGCAGTGACACTGCAATTATGTCCACTACCTAAATATTATGTTGTCCTCTGGGAAGTCTTATGGCTTTCCATTGACGAATAGGGTGTGAATCTGTGCATAGTAAAATATGGGCATTTTACAGTCAAATACAGTCTACCTGCAAAACATTTGATAAAATGGCAGACGAAGGTACAATGTATGAATACAAGATTTATCTACAGTGTAAAATGTTATGATCATTACTAGGAACATTATTATGCTGACAATGATGATGATTCTGATTAACGTTATCATTATTATCACTATTATTGTAATACTGTTCCAATACCACTATTATAATAATTGTTTGTGACTAATATTATTGCAATCATTATCATTTATTTCTTTTATTAACAATACTCTGCAGCATAGAGGAACAGAAGCAAAAATCAAATCCAAAAATATTCCAAATTTCTGAATCCAGCACAATTTATACATTAAATCACACCATTTACATACTAATTACCTGTTGAATACATGAGACCAAAGAAGTCTTTTTTTTTTTTTTACTGGCAGTGGTAAAGATGTTACATCTTTCTCATGTGCTAGTACAGTCCATTTCTAATGCTCACAAGTTCTTCCTGCATGTTTTCAACATTATTATCCATATAGGCACCACGCAAACCATTGTCTCTGAGTCTCTCCTTCCTCAACCCAACAGGCCTTACCTGCAGAACACTATGATGACCTGATGTCTTCTCCTTCAGACAAGTCACACCCAAGCAATTGCTGAATGAGCAATAAAGACATCTAAAAGGTTATTAGTGGGCCGCAGCAGCCCGAAACAGAAAACATCTTGACACATACATCTAAAATTTTCCACTGCTAAGCACAACATTTAGTGAGCCATAGTACCAATCATGAAAGCTTAATAATTCACGTGTATAATAATCAATAGTAAGCAAGACAAAAGAATAGAAGACAGTCAACCCTGACAGATTCAAATATAATTGGAACATATCTTCTACCCCCCCCCCCCCTTTTTCTTTTTTTTTTTGGAGAAAATAGGGTCCATCATCCCTGTTTACTAGTCCAAAGGCACTGTCCCAGATCTCCTCCATAGTAACTTCAGCCACTGAGACAGACACCAGAGATTTCTGGCACTGCCTCTTGAAGGGAGGGCATGTCCACTAAGTTAAGTCCATTGTTCAACCATGTTTCCAGTACTCCCCTACACTTGCTCAGAAGATCTAAATGTACTAAGAACATACTGCGCATATATATACACTCACCATCCACTTTATTAGGAACACCTGTACATTCATGCAGTTATCTAATCAGCCAATCATGCGGCAGGAGCACCACAATGCATAAAATCATGCAGACACAGGCCAAGAGTTTCAGTTAATGTTCGCATCAAACATCAGAATGAAGAAAAAGTGTGATCTCTGTGACTTTAACCGTGGCATGGTTGTTGGTAACAGATGGGTTGGTCTGAGTATTTCAGAAACTGCTGATCTCCTGGGAATTTCACATAAAACAGTTTCTACAGTTTACAAAAAATTGCGAAAAACAAAAAACACTGAGTGAGCAACAGTTCTGTGGATGAAAATGCCTTGTTGGTAAGAGAGGTCAGAGGACAATGGCCAGATTGGTTCGAGCTGACAGAAAGGATATAGTAACTTGTATAATTACTCTTTACAACCATGGTGAGCAGAAAAGCATCTCAGAACACACAAAACATCGACCTTGAGGTGGATGGGCTACAACAGCAGAATACCACATCAGGTTCCACCTCTGTCAGCCAAGAACAGGAATCTGGGGGTGTCATGGGCACAGACTCACACAACCTTGGTAAAGAACAGTGAACAACTTGACAGCTGAAGACATTATTTGAAAAACCAAATAATGTGCAGGACCTGGAGGATTTTTCTGAAGAACAGTGGGCAGTTTAACTGCTCAGGACAAACAAGAGACTTATGACCCCAGTTGTGTGGGGTCTCATTATATATATAAACAAAATGCCACATCAAATACAAACGTCTTTTAATAAAGTGTTTCAAATTATTATTTGCTACAAACCTGTACATTAAAAACATTACACCACAACTAAAGTTTAACCCGCAGTCTGTACAGGCAATATCTTAAGACACCTATGTACAGCGAACATCAGCGCTCCAATCAGAGCTCATCTCTCTGATAAGTAGGCCAATCAGTGTACTTGTTGGGCGGGACAAAACCCATAGCGTAAACATTACACGTGATCAGCATAGCACCACAAATTGTGTTTTTTATCACGTTGCCCACCTCGCAATCGTATTGAGAATAACAGCCTAAATAATTTCTTAATAAACCGTTTCGTTCTGTTCAGACATATATGTGTTTGTGTGCATGTAACTTCCAATACAACTGGCTCTGTAATCAAATTTATGCAAAAAATAAAAATAACTCTGCATCTTAACGTTACATTTACAACACAAGAACCATGGATATGAATAAAAAAAATCCATTCGTAAACATAAACTCACGTTCAGTGACTTCGCTTAGCAAGAAAATCTCCTCGTAACCACACTGTTTACTTCCGGGTTTTGCTAGACTGCTGGTGATTGGCTGGCTAAGAGAAAACGAAAACGATGCGGGACCGCTGATTGGTCAATTTGTTAGAATAAATTTTGCAATCACAAAGAAAGAAGTATTGCTCAAAACACTGAAGTACGTAGAGAGAGTCGGCCCACTACCTATAAGAAGAAAGAGACCAAATACAATAGTATTTACAATTAAATAAGGACCAATATTTGTAAAATAATACATTATTTACAGTAGACTATAATAAGTAACATACATGCTTGTGGTATAGGACCATGCTTCCATCATCTATAGCAGGGGTTCTTAGCTCCAGTTTTTGGGACTCACTGCTTTGCAAAATTTGATATTTTCCTATTGCCAGCACACCTGATCCAACTCACCAGCTAATTATAAAGCTCTTCATGAGTTGTGTTAGCCTGGCTGGGGTATGGAAGTGTGGAGAATGTCAAACTCTGCAGGACAGGTGGTCTTCAGTACTGAAGGTGAGAACCTCTGCTTGACTTTAACAACTGTATGCTGTATGACATGCAGCACACGGAAAAGCTACAGTGTAAATACACCATATATATATATATATTATATATACACACACACGCACTGGTCTATGGTCTAACTCTGATGTCTCATTTTAGGTAACAGGCTAAAAACAAAAGAACAGTTTAAAAGGCCGATAACACAACAGCTGTTCTTAAACGTGTTCCGAATTCACAGATTGATTGAACATACACTGACCAGCCCCTTTAACAGAAGTACCTCTATCCCTGCACATTCATTCAGTAGCACAATGCATTACAATCATGCAAATGCAGGTCAAGAGCTTGAGTTAACGTTCACATCAAACACCAGAATGGGGAAACCTGTGATCTCAGTGACTTGATATGGCTTGGTTGTTGGTGCCAGGTGGGTTGTATTTCAGAAAGTGCTGATCTCCCGGGATGTTCATGTCCACCAGTCTCTATAGTTTACAAAGAATGGTTCAAAAAACAAACAAAACATCTAGTTTTGTGGGCAGAAATGCCTTGTTGATCAGAGAGGTCAGGGGAGGATTGAGAGTCTGGTTCGACCTGACAGGAAGTCAACAGTAACTCAAATAAGCACTCTTTAAAACAATGTTAAGCAGTAAAGCATCTCAGAACACACAACACTTCAAACCTTGAGGTGGATAGGCAGCAACAACAGACCACCACATCAGGCTCCACTCCTGTCAGCCAAGAACAGCTTAACTGCTTACCAGGATTGTAAAGGTTACAGTGGGCACAGGTGGACAGTCAAAGTTTTTCCAGGTTCAATCTGTTGTGCATTCTGAGAAGCTTTTTTGCTTACCATGGTTGTAAAGAGTGGTTATTTGAGTTCTTATCTTCCTCTCAGCTCGAACCAGTCTGGCCATTCTCCTCTGACCGCTCTCATCAACAAGGTGTTTCCACGCGTGGAACTGCCACTCACTCCAGAGACTGTTGTGTGTGAAAATCCCAGATCAGCCATTTCAGAAATACTAAATTCAAAGTCACTGAGATCACACATTTTCCCCGTTCTAATTTTTTATGTGAATATTAACTGAAGCTCTTGACCTACTGTAAAACCATATGATTTTATGCATTGTGCTGTTGCCACATTATTGGCTGATTGGATAAACACATGAATGAGCAGGTGTAGAGGTGTTCCTAATAAAAGTGCCCAGTGAGTGTATATCACCTACAAACCAGATGAACTGACTGCATTTAATTATTCAACCCCTTGAAATTAACTTAACTGCAATTATATGTCTACATGAATCTACATGAAATATCCCCTAATATTGAAGTGGAGGGAAAAAATCAATATAGTTTGCAAAATTATTTACAAGTAAAAAATATAAAAGTAGTCATTTCATTAGTATTCACTCCTGTTGCCATGAATAAGTAGTTCTTTTGGAATGAGATATGATTACAAGCATCAAATGTTTAGCTTGCTAATTAAGAATTACATCATTAGCACACTTTGTCAGTAGCGAAGTTTATGGCCCTGACCTTATTGCTCTGTTTTGCCCCCTAGTGGAGACTAGCTTGTATTTTTGAATCTTTCAGTTCAATTATAGTCCACAGGACCATTTTCATATAGAACCCGGATTCAAAACTCTGTTAATGGGCAAGATTAGAACCTTTATCATGCCAGTCCTGGCCCGTGGGCCTTATCTATACCTTGATACCCTTGCTCGAACTCATTCATACTAATACCTAGAGGAATAAACAGTGCCACCCTCTTTATACCCGGTACATAGAACATTTCCTTGTCCCTGTACTTAACAAAGTACATGTAAACATCATTATGATCATTGCATGAAACAAAAGTGGAATAATGCATTTCTTCTTTACAAAACTTACAAAATCAATGGAAGTCATATCACATTTATACCAATGAAATGATTTTTCTGGGATTTCTCAGTTGCTAAATTGGGTGATGTGGGTCCTTTATTGCACGGTCTTGCTGTATGACAGCATTTATATTTTACAAAAACAACATTTAAACAATGTCAAAGCTTTAATAAGTTTAACATTTACTAATCTGGCAGACACTTTTATCCAAAGCAACTTGCAGCTGAAAGTTAAGGTCCTTGGAATTCCTGGAATTTGAACTCATAATCATCCAATCAGTAGTCCAAAGTCCTGACTGCTAAGCCACCACTGAATCCCTATTTTTTAATATACAGTACAGCTTATTGATGAATGACAGATATTTGCAGTGGTGGAATAAAATGATAGGAAAGAGGAAAATGATGGGAGATTTAAATGTCATATGTCTACAAAAGAATCGCCAATCGGTGACAAGGTTGTCTTTAAATGCTCGAAAACAAATGTCGCCATACAGCAACATTGTGCAATAAAGAAGTAAACCAGACTTCGACATAAGTGTAAAAAAGAGAAGGGCGTATGAAAAAGAAATAAGGCTAAAGTACATGCGTGAAACAAAGCAACACCTTCCATCATCAAATTTGGTTATGGTGTTTACAAGCCACTCTGCTGGTCTGCGTGCATGAGCGCACCAATCCAAAGATGGTAATCATAGCAATGAAGAGAAGCCAGCGAACAATGTTGTACCACAGCGGCACTCCTGACCATGTCCTGAAAATGCAAGCATTCAAGGAAGATTTACTAAAATTATTCCACATTTACCACACACATTCAGTTAGTTTTAGCTTTCATGCCTGCTGCACAACAGAAGGACTGAATATATAATCATGTTCAAACCTGAGACAGAAGTTTTCATTCCAGTTCTGCGTTTGATTGCTACAAAGTGACTGATTTCCACCTGAACAGCTCTGTGTGACCAACTCTGAGCTTGAAACTTCCACGGAAGTGCTGGTGCTTATCTCTGGTGATGCTGTCGTTGTCCTGCAGTCATAAGTTTCAAGCTCTGAAATGGGGGATATGATGGCAGATTTCCAGAATAGTACTTCATAAAAATGCACTAGAATTTGAGTGTTGGCATGAGTGCGTTATATTAGGAATCATTCAAACAAAAAGGATTAACGTGAAGTTAAAACCGTTATGCTGTTCACACCCAGTAGCTCATAAGTTATAAGGTATAGGTTATAAGTTATGTGCATAACTGACCATCAGACGTGAGTGGATAAATGCAGTTCTCTTGTCCAGTCTGTAGAAGATGAAGGGAAATGGGTTTACTCTGTTCTCTGCTCACAGTGTTCTGAGCCAAACAGATGTACTGAGCGTCCTCAGAGAAATTGGCACAGCGGAAGAGAAGATCAGCGGAGCTTTGTAAAAGAACATCTTGAGGTTGAGCCTCTCTGGACCAGCTGTACTTCACGTTGGTGCCTCTCTCAGTCCGGCAGCGCAGGAGAACCGGCTGTCCCTGGCACGTCACCATGGGCGAGCCATCTAACCAAACCTGGGGTCTGTTCACAGCTTCTGAAATTCAGATCAGTATTAAACAGTTATTAATAAGTTATGTTTAAAAGCTAGGGGTGCATCGATACAATTTTGGAGACCAGGTAAATGTTTTTTGGTGTTCATCAATACCAATACTGATACTGAAATGAGCAACCTACTTAGTGTTAATCAAGCAGGACGTCACAGAACATTTTGATTTTAAATGAAGTGCATTAGATAGCTACGTTACCTTAGATAGAGTTGGGCTTCAGTGGAGAAGATCGGGTTTTGTTTCACTTAGAAAAGCGCTACTGTACAGCTGCAAGTAAAGTATGTCTCTGTTTTTCATTGTGTAAGAATCCTTTGCTGTCAATGACCGATAGTGGATGAGTGTCAAGAACAACATACTGGGTAAGATCCAGACCCGGACTTATGCACAGGCTTACCTGGGCAGGGCCCCGGACGAAAGGAGGCCCTCAAATTAGGTTATTTAGGTTTTCAGTCCAGTGATTGAAAAATTCAGGGTAGATTTTACTGAGGTAAATTTTTCAAGGACTTTTTTGAAACAAAATATATCCTGACACATACATGACACAACTTTTATAAGGTAAGGACCTACATTTGCATTGTATTTTAGGGAATTAATTTGGACATTTTTTCAAGTTGAAGGGCTTTTGTTTGATGGGGTATGTTGCTGTCTAATAACAATCCATAATAGAGAGAAAGAGAGCGTGTGTGTGTTGTGTGGCTTCATAGAGGTTTAACTCGGCAAAGCTGGGTGGCATCGTGTCTTTTTACTGCGGTAGATAGTTTCTAGTCAATAGCGCACCAACGGCATGACAAACGATTGTAAGACTACATGATTTGAGTGTGGCATCAAAAGGAGAACCAACTCTGAATATCTGTGTCATGGGGACCATCTAGAGTTTGCTCTAGAAAATTGGCCAACCTCAGATACCAATCCCTTTACCAACTGCTTGATTTCAGTAGCGCCTTGCTGCATAGGAGCTATTAAAATATCAAACCACTCCAACCAAAGTGCTGCCCACACAGACAAACTTATTAGTTGAATTTTTTAGTTGGAAATGAATCATTAGAACAGTATCATTAAAACAGCAGCTCTAAAACTAGAAAGCAGCATCTACAACACCCACTAGTTGGGCATATTTAACCTCATATTTGTAATGAACATGTAATAATTATTAAAATAATAAAAATAGAATTATTAATAATTGATAATAATAGAAAAAATGGTAATCAGATACTGTACCATTAATGGATTAGACTTGCTGAGTAAAATCAAAATTTCTGCTAATACCATGTTATCATATTATAGTAGCTACTGTTCTATGTTATAGCAGTTCTGTTTTTTTATTTTTATTTATTTATTTTTTGTGGTTGAAGCATGGTGTATGTACAGGGCCCCAACAACTGTTCAAGCCCAGGGACCCCCAACATCCCTAATCTGCCCCAGCTAAGAGCTGTTATTTTCACTCAGTCAGGATTGTCTGTAGACATTTTTTTTCTCACCTAACTAGAGTTTGCTGCCAGTGAGAAACATAAAACTCAGCACGAGCAGTTCCAGTTGTTTTATCAGGTTACTTCAATTACACAAAGATGCTGTAATTCCTCCTCTTGATATTTTCGCAGAGCACATTCGGAAGTCTGCTTTGCTTTGATTCATTGTTAATTGTGAAATACGTAGTAGTGACAGCACATGAAGTACAAATGTACCGTATTACATTTTCAGACCTTCAGATTCTGTGAGTTGGATTATAGCACAAGTGTACCTTTCACATGTAAAACTAATAGACAGATAATGGACCACTACACCAGTTTTGGGAATGCGAAACACACCTGTATCGAACACAGTTGAACGAAAGTATGTCTAAAACCCACTCAGTGCGCTACTGGTCTGTATGCTAGATGACTGTACATGGTCGCCTATTACAGGGTTATTCAAAAAATTCACTAGATAGCAGTCTGTAGCATAAGTCAAGTGTGATAGCCTCTCGAATTGATTTTGTTTATCATGTAACTTTTTTTTTAAATGCCAAAATTGAAAAACAAACAAACAAACAAAATGTATTTAGAATCCTTATTAGATGTGTGATTGACAAAAATTATAACAGCATTCTGGTCAATAATAATAATAATAATATATATTTTGTCATTTACTTATTGTTATAAAAAAAGGTTCACATTATACTGGCAATGCCATGCCATGTTGCTAACACCCTGAGGTGTGTACAAATGTTAAAAACAGAATATTCAGTGGAAGTCTAGTGGAGCTGAGACTGAAATTTAGATGCAGTAAAACTGCACTTAGATCTATGAGTGTTTGACATGAAGTGTTAATTCGGCCCTCATGTTTTGGAACAGAGCATATACAGTATATATATATATATATATATATACACACACACACACACACACACACACACACACACACACACACACACACACACACATACATATATGGGACAATCATAGTCTTTTGTTAATTCTGCAACCATGTAATATTACTGTGTTTGTTTGGTTTTTTTTACCTTTTTTTTTTCTTCTAACAATAGGCCAATTATACACAGGTAAAACCTTACCTTCTGTTACCACGACTTTTATCCTAGACATGATATCAGCATATATTTTGTCAATCCCAGCCCAGTAGATTCCAGTGTCCTCTAGCTGGAGTCCTGTCATGACAATGTGAAAGGTTCTGAACCTTGTTTCATATATCCTTGCTTTTTTCTTGAGCCGTGCTATTGTGAATCCATCTGTATCCATCAATACCTCACAAGTGCTTCTGGACTCCCCAAGGCACCAGTATTTCCTACTGAATAAAAACTGTTTTGCATCGTAACTGCATAAAACATTAATCTCTCTCCCAATTGTGGTATGGATGGTAGTTTTATCACACTGCAACTGGGCATGAACTGAAAAAAAAATATGTATAAATGGTCAGTGAAAAAGAACAAAAGGTTTTATGTATAGATTGAAACAAAGTATTGATAGTTGCTGTTTGAAATGGTTGAGAATACCATTAACAAACCAGAGCTAGCTGCTATTTCTTGTATAAAATGCCATATATTGGGAAAGATTAGTAGCAAATATAAACAGATAGCAAAGCATAAAAAAAAAAAGTTAAATAGTCGTTGTTGTAACAAGGACGCAGGAATTAGAGGTGCTAAGTGTGCTGCTACTTCCAGGTTTATTTTAACCGCAACTGTTTTAATCATAATAATAATAATAATAATAATAATAATAATAATATAGTGCACGTCACATGTGTGCTTCTTAAAATTCCACCACCCCCAATGCAAAATGCCTTCTGGCATCCCTGTTAATATAATATAAATTAACCAAATAATAAACCACTTACCCTGAAATATAAGCACTAGGTATAGGACCCTCATTGTGTAAATGTGTTGTATGTACGCAGTCCTGAGAAACAGGATGTAATGCAGGCCCACCTGAGGTTTCGGCTGGCCTTTTTCACTCTAAGCATGATGTGCAAAACGGCATTTCTTTTTCTGTGGTTACGCATACAGATAGTCTATTGCAGATACCCAAGTTTCCCATAGAGAAGCCTCTATGCACCACCACAATGGATTTGAAATGAAGCAATGAAATTGAAGTGTAGACTTTTAGCTTTAATTCAAGAGGTTTAACAAAAACATTGCATTAACCATTTAAGAATTACAGCCATTTTTTACATAGTCCCTCCATTTTCACAATGGACAATCAACTGATAAGCAGTGTCATGGGCAGGTGTGGCCTGTTTCCTCCTTATTTCATGACAAATTAGGGAGATAAAAGGTCTGGAGTTGATTCCAAGTGTTAAATTTGCATTTGATAGCTGTTCAGGGGAACTCTCAATATGCGGTCCAAAGAGGTGTTGACGCAAGTGAAGAGCCCCACATTAGGCTGAAAAAACAAAACAGACCTATCCGAGAGATAGCAGAAACTTTAGGAGCGGCCAAATCAAAAATTTGGTACATTCTTAAAATGAAACAAAGCACTGATTTGCTCAGCAACACCAAAAGGCCTGGAAGACAACAGAAGACAACTAAAGTGTATGATCGCAGAATTCTTTCCTTGTTTTTCCTTGGTAAAGAAAAGCCCCTTCACATCATCTATCCAAGTTAAGAACACTATTGAGGAGGTAGGCATATCATTGTCAAAGTCTACATTCGAGAGACACCTTCATGAATGTAAATACAGACAGTTTGCCTCAAGATGCCACTGGTAACATTCAAGAACAGAAAGGCCAGATTAGACTTTGCTGGAAAACATCTAAAAACAAATCTCAGTTCTGGAACAAGATTCTTTGGACTGATAAAACCAAAATTAACTTGTACCAGAATGATGGGAAGAGAAGAGTATGGAGAAGGAAAGGAACAGCTCATGATCCAAAGCATAC
>CM075018.1:18924532-18967389 GCA_037576675.1 Pangasius sanitwongsei
ATTTGGTGATGTCCATGGGTTCCAGACTTCAGGCAGTCATTGACTGCAAAGGATTTGCATCCAAGTATTAAAAATAAACTTTATATCTATAATTGTTAGTTTGTATAGTTACACTATATCAATGATACATAACCAAAAAAATTTAAATGAATGCCTTATGAAATGAATGCCATTTGAATTAGCAAGAATGTCGGAGGGAAATTCTTGTCTGATGAAACCAAAATAAAAAATTTTGTCCCTGGCACAAAGCGCTATCTTTGGCAGAAACCAAATTCTTCTCATCACCCTGAGAACATCATCCCCACAATGACGCATGGTGGTGGAGGCATCATGTTGTGAGAATACTTTTCATCATTCTGAACTTGGAAACTGGTCATGGTTGTGCTCAAGATTGATGGAGACAAATACAGGCAGATTTCCTAGAAGAAACCCTGTTACAATCTGCAAGGGATTTGAGACTGGGGTAGAGGTTCACCTTCTAACACAACCCTAGGCATACTGATAAGGTTGCACCAGAGTGGTTCTACACCAAGAACTTGAATGTGTTAGAATGGTCCAGAATTCAATCCGATTCTGATGTGCAAAGCTACACAAGCCAAGTTGTTTCATATTTAGCAGAAATTTTAGTTTTCTACAGTCAGTTTTTGAGTGCTCAGTTCTGTCTAGTGAATTATATACACCTTTGCATTTAATTTCATATAAAGTACAGATTTATGTACAGTATATATCTCAAAAATTAAACAGTGAAGAAAACAAGTACACTGATGTTTGGAGAGATGTGTCTTAATAGTGTTTTTGTTTCACCAACAAGTATTTCCAGCAAAATGGTGAGTTCAACCGTGGAACTACAATCTCCATCTATGGGACACTTCCAAAAATACCCCCTAGATGGAGCCAAAAAAAAAGGATTTTGGTAGCCTTAAAAAACTTTAGGCCTAGTCAGTCAGACATTCTGCTAGGTAAACCTGAAATTGGTTTTGTGTGTACCCAAATATATAACCAACCATTTGAAATGGCACTCGCATGTTCGTATTTTAAATGTATGGTAGCTGGGAAAACAATGACATCTATTGCAGCCATCTGTCAGATATGTTTCTACTTCAGTTACACCCTGAATGTCACCCGGAGCACCCAGAGTGTCGTCCAACAGGCCGTGCAACTTCAGCTGCCTGCTGAGTGCCATAGCAGTGTAAGATTCCTTCTCTCTATTACACGCTCTGTCTTAGACACAACAACAAAATCACACCCACTGCATGTTTCCTGTGCAGGGGCGGCTCTAGGACCCAGTAACACAGAGTGTCAGTTGGACAGAATGAGAAAGAGAGAGAGAGAGAGAAAGAGAGAGAGAGAGAGAGAAAGCAGAAAAAAGACTAGTGAGAGAGGCAAAGTGAGAGAAGAGAACAAGTTAGAGAGAGAGAGAGAGAGGTAGAGATGAGAACAGTGGTGGTATTTTTATTCTGACCACAGAAACCTGTTGACAAGCTTCCGTGACGACAGACCATCTAGTGCTCTGCAAAACTCAGAACTTGGGCAACTTCTCACCTGAAGGGAGCGATGATAGACAGGCTGACAGACAGAGTGAAAGAGAAAGGAAGAGAGAGTGAGAGAAGGATACAGTGAACAGAGAGAAAAGTTGGGGGGGGGGGAGAGAGAGAGAAACAGAGTGTACAAGCCACTGGGGCCTTCAAAGCCATGTGACATGACAGAGGGCACTGCTGGGGGACGCGCCGCACTATGGAACTCCAAGCTCAGCTCCTGAGGAGCTTCCTGGCCCAGTTTGCCAGCAAAGAGGCCACATCGGCTCATGAAGACGGTGCCTATGCTGTTGAGTTCTTGGTGAGTTCATTTCAGTGCCTGTTAGTATGGTTGATTGTAAAGTGGTTTCTGGTATGAAAGTGTCACGCAACTGGGGCTTCCTTAAAAAGCCAGGTTATATACACAATAGAGTCAGTGGTTTGTCTTAAAATTGTGAACTTCTCAGATAGTGACTGTGTTTGTCTAGTAGTCAAGACAACAACATTTTTTAAAAAAATTCTTAACCACCAGTTCAGATCTGATTAATGGCGAGAAGTCCAGTTGCACTGACTTCGTACAACTAGACATCTGAAATTCATAAACGTGTGTGTGTGTGTGTGTGTGTGTGTGTGTGTGTGTGTGTGTGTGTAGGCAAGCAGACAGTTGTGGTAGTGTTATGTCAGGCTCATATAACTGGCTAAAAGGGAAAAATATTCAGAATTCAGTTAAACTAGCCAGCTGGTGACTAACTGTGTGGCTAAACACTCTTAAAATAGACTTCCTCTTCTGAGAGTGGGAACTGTCTCAAAAAGAGAACTTAGAAGCTTGTCTTCTCTGTCCACCATTATACTCAAATCTACTGTATGTTAACCAGTATACCGTCTGTTCTGGGCTATTCTCTGCATATCAAAAAATCCGAAAATTGATTTAAAAAAAAATTATAAAAATTTTTTATACCACAGCAATGTAAATTCTCAAATCTTATTGGTCAGAAGGTGTTGATTCATTTTCTTTAACAGCAGCTCTGACAGTCTGGCTGTATTTATACACTTTTACAATGATTTGTTTGAATACGTTATCATTTCTGTAGTAACAGCTACAGTATATACACAGAGACTTGTAATACGGACACGTCACCTTATCTAGTCTAATAATAAATGCATTTAAAAATGTAATGTTATTAAACAAAGAATAATATATAATCATCGATATGGTTGTTGTTAAGCCTTTCTGTAAGAAAATGTTTATAAAATATTTATGGAAGGAGTCTCCAGTGTCAGTGCTTTGGGAGAGTCTTCAAGACGGAGACCTTATTTTCTTATTAAATTAAAAATATAGCTGATGTGGGAATGACTATTTATAATCGTTATAAAAACTATATTTACGTTAGACTGCAGGAGACCATTTTTAGGGTAAATACATAAACATTTTCTTTCTTGCCTATTTCACACTGATACGCACACATCCTCCTTAACCACTCACCTACTGACCAATTTACAATTTACACCAATAAAACTGTGCAGTTTATTACAAAAGACCCAACATACAGACAATGGACAAATGGAAGGAAAAACTGGTGGCTCTCTTATGATGTGGTTTTTTTTTTTTTTTTTGGGTCCACTTGTTCCCTCAGAGGTTCATTTGACTGATCACCTTTACCTCTATTCAGATGGGTGTGGTCTCTTCCAGGAAGACCCCTCCCCCATTCACAGGTCTTGAGGGCTCAATGAATGGTTTAATGAGGAAATTAAAAAATTATGTAAATCAAATGCTATAACCAAATGAACCAAACACTTATGGGTGACATCACTCTCCACCACCATCATCAAAACACCATCCTTTGGAAGAAGGTGTTCATCTTTCCAGTACAGTTCTAGAAATGTATAGTATCAATCCCAAGGCATGTAAAAGCTGTTCTGGTGGCTCGTTGTGTTTACCAAGACACTTTTTCCCTCTAATTTTTCACCTGTATGTATACATTCCTAATAATATTTCCAGGTATTATTTTCTATAAGATGAAGCACAAGCTAACATGGACTTGGAAACACTTTCTGCATTCTCCTTTCTAAGTCACTGTTACTCTTAGCTCCCTGTTTTTTAAACATCAGTTGTTGTTGCTTATAAAGAAAGGCAGTAAAATGGATTTGAAGACATGCATTTGTACTCTAGATAGCACAAAGTATCACAAATGAAAAAGGACAATCAGTTCTTGCAATGGACAGAAACAAATCACTTGACACATTCCTGCCATTTCACTTCCTAAGAGACAAGTTTGGACCCTTGAAAAGATGGTTCACGAACTGCAGACATGAGTATGCTAGCAGACAACAAAGAGTGTCTTTGGTCTCTTGTCTCTCAGCTTGAGCCATCCTTCTAAGTAGCAAATTGTTTTAAAGACAGCTGTTGTTAGACCATTCTTCAAAAAAAAAAAAATACATTGTGACTCCATTCATCTCTCAGTTACCATCCTAAGATTTTGGGGGAAAATGTTGCCCAGCAGCTGATGTTTTGTAAGAAGAAAGAACCAGAATTATATACTTTTCAGGAAGCATCCTAGGACAGAATTAGTGGTGGCTAGTGTGGTCAGTGACCTACTGCTTGCCTCTGATATGGTTTTGTTTTGGTGTTGTTGGACTTGAATTCAGAAGTTGCACTATTAATCATGACATTTTAATGGACGTATAAGTTTTGCCTGTTTTAGATATTATCTGATTATCTCTTATCAGTTTGTTAGTACAAATGGAGATTCTTCAGAGCCTAAAAAAGTGCAATAAGGTGCCTTTATACCCAGCCCCTCATTCCTTCATTATTTCACTTACACAAGTAAGCAGATAAAAGTTCTAGAGTTGCTTTCAATTTGGCATTTGCATTTGGAATCTGTTGCTGTTGACTCCAATATGAAGTCCAAAGAGCTGTCTCTGACAGTGAAGCATTGCAACATTAGACTGAAAAATCAAAACAAACTGATCAGATAGATAGCAAAAACATTAGGTGTGGCCAAATCAACTATTTCATATCTTCTTAAAAAAAGAAACACCACACTGGTGAGCTCAAGAACACCAAAAAGTTCAGAAGACCACATAAACAAACTGTGGTGAAAAGAAAAACCCCTCCACAACAGTTGGCCAGATAAAGAACACCCTCCATAGGTAGGCATATCTGTGACAAAGTCAACAATCAAGAGAAGACTTCACCAAAGTAACTACAGAGGGTTTATTGTAAGATGTAACCCATTGGTAAGCCTCAAAAAACAATGATGGGAAGAGAAGAGTATGGAGAACGGAAGGACATGCTCATGATCCAAAGCATACCACCAAGTTTGTGTAACCTGACTAAAATCTGATGTTTTGGACCTTTCTTTGTTTTACAATTTTCAAAATTCCAAAGGTTTCTGTTTATTTCCAGTTTTAAATGGAAAAAAATATCCCACATTTTCAATGTGGTCTCAGTCCCCACTTTAATCCATAAATATAATGTTGGCTATCCCTTCTACGTCCCTTCTATCATGAATTACATCAGTTGTCTTAGGCACAGTTGGGCAGCTTCATAAAATCTAAATCAACTAGTAAGAGAAACCTCTAGGACAAAGATTTAGGGTGTTTAAGACTTTTGCAAAGTACTGTTCATGTTAACAGGGATTGTGCGCATACATGACGTTGCCATGCTTCTGTCACTAAAATCACAAATAACTTCCTGTTAAATGGCTCAGTGGTTACGATTCTGTGCTAGTGCTTATCTCGCTTGAATTGCTCTCTGGCTTATTTTTAAGTCACTTTGGGTAAATACAACTGTGAAATAAATGAATGTTAAATGTAAATGCAGACCTCCTGGCTCCAACAGAAGGCCAATCAAACATGAGTAGATTAATATAGTGTGAGCTAAGAGGATGTCCTTTGGCCTGGATCTCTGTCTGATCACTGTCCGGATCAAATTTTACAAGCAGGTTAAAAGCAGTTTAATTCATTTTTAATTCAGTTAAGGTTCCAGTTAAGGTTTTGCTTTATTTCTGTGGTTATATGATGTATTACAGCATCCTGAGCACATTCTAGGGCCACTAGTACAGCATTATGTGTGTCATCTGGCAAACAGAAGTATGGGATTGCCTTTGGCCAAGAAGGATACTTGTTATGCTCCCTTCAAGTCTGGCCAAAATTAGGTATCTCAGTGGGCAGCTGCCTTCAAATTGGGATAGTACATTTCTCTGGAGTGTGCAAAAAATGCTGTCTACCTGCCCAAACACTATCTTCTGATTGGAATGCACTGTCATGGTGCAAAAAAAAAAAAAAAAAGGAATTTTCTTCTCTTAACCACAAGGTAACAATTCTGTCAAACTGGATCTCTCATGGAGACCTGACTAAACCTGTTTTAATAGAAGCACTGAGTTATTCTGCAATGACGACATGCAGATCTATAATCTTTGCTGTCTTTAACATATTTCCGTAGAAAAAAAAATAAAGCTTTTAAAATGCAGATCTGAGCCTAGAACCACTTTTCTGAACCAGAAGAACTTTAAAATGCAGTAGTTTTGTAAATGTTTAATGGTGGGTGCTTGAGTCGGTAAGTGAGCTTTGTACTGCTGGTAAAGACACACTTGAGGAGTACTTCTGTTGTACTGCTTGAGACGTGAGCTGTGGTTGGAAAGTTATCTAATTACGATGGTCTTTCTCTTGTGGGACAAACAAACTAAGGGGAAACAGTTACTCTTAGGCATGCAACACACACACAGTCTCACTTACATGACTTTCAAACCTCAACCATGAAACACTGGTGATACAGATTGTAAAACAGATAATAAAAAAGGGGGCAGAATAGGAAAATAACATTAGTGAGAGTTAAATAACATTTAATATTTAGTTTTTTCAGAAGATTTGCTCTTACCACTTCACAGATTAGTGAGTTCTTGTTGCATTCTTATTCTTAAGTACATTTACATCATGCATTTAACAGACCCTTTTTTTTTCTTCTCCAAAGCAATTTACAGTAGCAACAGCATATAATTCAAGCATAGGGTTTTTGGGGGGGGGCGTGGGTTAGTTAAGGGCATAGCTAAGCTAAGCTAAATAAACCATTAAGGAGCTTAGTAAACATACCTTAGTTATGTTTTACTTAACGTTAAACATTAATTTACTTAAACAAATCCAAAGTACAACATTACTAAGCTACATAAAACTTTACTTAGCTAAGTAAAACATTACAAAGCTACATAAAACATAACTAAGTAAAACATGCCAAAGCTCATTTATGTTTTGTTAAACATACAAAGTTACTTATAACAAATCTAAGTAAAACATAACTAAGGTAAGTAAACCATGCTTGTTGATTTTGATCAATGTAACTGAGCTAATTAAAACATAACTAAGCGAAATAAATTATTACTAAGCTGAGGAACACATTACTGAGCTACATAAAACATAACTAACTTACTCATAAGCTAAATAAGCCATAACTAAGCTATGTAAAACATAAAGCTAAGATAAACATAATAAAGGTAAGTAAACAATAACTCAGTTTAGTTTTGTTTTACTTAGTTAAGTAAAACTTTACTAAGCTACATAAAGCATAACTTAGTAAAACATAACTAAACAAAGTGAATTACAACTGAGATAAGTAAAACAAAACTAAACGAAGTAAATCATAACTAGGCTATATAAAACAAGTCAAGTAAAATATAATTAAGCTAAAAATGTTTAATAAGCTTTAATAAAAGCCTATTAATAAAATTTAAATTAATAAACACATAACATTACTAATCTAAGTAAAACATAACTAGGCTAAATAAAATATAATTAAGCTAAGAACGTAGCTAAGTTAAACGTAGCTAAGTTAAGTAAAACATAACTAAATAAAACATGTGCATTGTTTTTGTTTTTCCTCAATCAGAAACTGAAGAGGCAGTCCACCAAATACCGCACAGAGAAGACCTACTCCACCAAGGCCGCTGATAGGCAGGAGAACGTGAAGAAGAACAGATATAAGGATATTGTTCCATGTGAGTGAAAAACTCACTTTGGCTACTATTACTGACTTAGACGCTCAGTCTGAGTCACTCTCACTGCCTGTGAGTATATTACCACTATCTACACTCCTGACCATGCTGAAGAGAGTTCAGTGATTGTGTTTCTCCACAGTTGACCACAGCAGAGTGAAGCTCTCACTGAACACCTCCAAAAATGACACGGACTACATCAATGCCAATTTCATCCGGGTATGTGAGCTGTGTTGCTCTTGCCATTCAAGTGCTTTTTTTTTTTTTGCTTTTAAGACTAAACAATAATACTTACCACCAACAAAATAACTGTCAAGTTAAATACAATGTGAAACAGCAAACGGAGCGGATTTTGCTTCCCGAATGTGGCATAGTTCTGAGGTAAACAGGTTGGCATTTTTTGTGTGAGATGCCATTAAAAATCACATGGACAAAAATCATGTCTTTGATAGAAAACTACATTTAAAAAAAAAGTGATTGATACTAGACCAACATATGGACTGATTTGAGTTTAACTGAATTGATACTGACGAGTATCACTCACAATATGACCAGGGAGGTGTTTCTAACGATGCAGAAATTTCAGTTTTGATTTTATGCTGTACATTATAAAGACAAATGAACAGATGTAATGCAGTATAAGACTTAGTGTGAAACCCATCTCTGTCAGGTATGAATCATTTATCTGCTTTGCGTCTTTTTCTAAATTACTGTAGGGAGTTTGGGGGCCAATGGAGTATATTGCAACTCAAGGCCCACTGCCACACACAGTCCTGGACTTCTGGAGGATGCTTTGGGAATATAACGTGCAGGTGAGCACTTAACTATTATTTATTAAAATTTTCCTGGACCCATTTACTGGTACAGTTGTTTCCAGGGAAAAAAATTATAATATTTTATATTATCAGCGTCATTTAAAACCTGAGAATTCTCTCTCTCTCTCTTTCTCCTCAGGTCATTGTGATGGCTTGCAGGGAATTTGAAATGGGAAGGGTAAGCTTTGCTGTAACAATCCGCCTTCATTATTTATTAAAAAAAAACAAAAAATTGGTCTTCTTTTTGCTTTACTGTAACACACTTGTAAATACTATGGTTTCACATAAATGGTTAACGTCTATGAAGTCTGAACATGAGTGTTGTCTTTTAGAAAAAGTGTGAGCGCTACTGGCCTGAAACTATGGTGGATGTATTTGTGTGTGAGCCATTTACAATATACTGTGTAAGTGACACTTCCTGTTTCACTCACACCACATTTCCTGTCCTGGTGTTATGAAATGCAGTACAACTCAAAGCCCTTACGTAGTCAATACAACTATATTTCCAAATTATAAGTTCCTCAAAAATCCAGAAAACTGAAACCCAAGATGAGGCTGATTGTAATGATTTTGAGGAAAGATCCTAAAATTAAACTTAAACTAAAAGTTGTAGTAAAACTGCAGAGGAACAGCTTCATGTGTCCATCGTGCAGCAGCCATAGATGAGTAATTCCTGTCATGTTTAGTACTTTGCACCTAATGAGTAGCTAATGAATCTAAACTTCTGCTAAAAGATAAAGATCAGAGAACTTCTACATTTTGTAGACTAGGAAGTGCAGCTGCTGGCTTAAGTGCACCATGGATAGTACAGTACTCAGGGGTGAAAACTTTAAGAAGTGCTAAAATGTTCTGTTTAATCTTGTGCAGGAATCAGAAGAGAACAAGGGAGACTATTTGATAAGGATCCTGAAGGTTACTTATAATAATGTGAGTAGTTGTGGAAACTAATATGCATCTTATAAAAGAAAGTAAAAGAAAATCCGTGGAGTGATGTGCTCAGACACAATTTGTTCAGTTATTTTTTTGCATTAAGTGCTGTAGAGAGTATGATGAGCACAAATTTGCAACCTGTTTCTCTTCCAGTCATCTCGCACACTGAAGCAGCTGCACTATATGAACTGGCCTGATCACGGTGTACCAGACTCCATCCCCCCCATTCTGGAGATGCTGCAGGACATGCGTATGTTCCAGGAGCAGGATGATATGCCCATCTGCATCCACTGCAGGTGAACCTTAGCTGAATGTCAGTAAAAAGTAGAATAAAAAAAAGACATCCTCTTTGAGGTTACACAAGAAGCAGACCCTGAGTCTGCCCTTTTATGGTTTGTGCGCTGTAGTCACACAGGAAATGCGTGCAGGTGGTTGGCCAATTAAGCACACGGGTCTGTCAGTAAAGCTAGAGTTCTCAGTGGGTGCAGAAGAAGCATAAGCCTAACTCATGGTGCAGTGCTTTGAAACTTGTACAACAATCAACAGAATAGTGCAATATTTTTGTCTTGTGATGTTTAGGTGATTTCTTTAATATAAAGCCAGGCATGTTGACATGACATCTGCTGCGTGTTCTTGGTCTGATAAAGCTGTTCAAGTGAACTGAAAAACATTTCTGGGAAAAAAAAAAAATCAAATAAGCTGTTTCTCGCATGATTTGCGTAATTTCCAGCCCTAGTTTCTGGTCAGCATGAAAAGCCATGAGAGTATCACTGACAATTTATTTTAAGAGCAACTACATTACAGCTTTGTGACACATGCATAAGCATTCTATGAATACCTCATGAAGCAATACTGGAAATGTTATGTAGGGCTTACATGATGAAAAAAAAAGTTTTTTTTAATGACGTTTGTTGCTTTCTCTTTAAAGAGAGAAGACAGAAAATGCCTCAATGTAATTTCCATTATAGGTCAACTTTTTGTACACATTAATTTCACTTATTTAAGAAGTCCATATGCCAGCCAAAAGATTTGAATGCCCTGGTAATGGTAGTCAATTTTGCATTTATAACACTGTTTGAAATATTGACATTTTCTATATATAATTCTGCTATAGAAACTGCAGTGTTTCTCTTTTGCATGCGTCTCAATCACAAATTCTAACATTTTAAATGCTGCTTACCTCCAAAAGTCAAAAAAGGGAGAAATTTGCATTTACAGATTTCATTCCAGATACACTGAAAGACTCCCCAACTACCTTTACATTTACATTTATAAATCTGCTGTATTTACAGAAAAACAACATTACTGACAAATTGTAAAGAATTATAAGTTACCAGAGGGAAATGAGTTATCACTTTGGTTATCAGCATCATTCAGTCTCTGTCATATCACCCTAGGTAAAAGTCACTCTTAGCATTTAAGCACGAGCCTCATCAATTATCAACAGTTATTTCCCCACATCGGTGGGGATATAACTGTCAATAATTTAGTCCGTTCTGTTCTGCTGGCTTTCCTTCTGTTTTCTTGACTCGTTTAAACATTTTAGAGCTTTGTCAGCTGTCATCTGTTCAGCCTGTGTACGCGCTTGTTTCTGTTCTGAAAAAGATTGTCATATCTGTTCTTCGTCATCCACTCTGCAGCGTCTACGAATGAATACTTTCTTTTACAGTTCACACCAGGCATGCCAGCTGTTATATATGTTATTGCCTCAAGTGTACATGGTTGTGTGTTTTATCAACACTTAGAGCTGCCTAGACATGATACATTAGCATGGTAAAACAGGGTGCTGCACACATACTGCAGGCTGCTTGCAGCAGAGGAGTGTCTTATCAAAATTAGACAGACGCAGCTTCGGTCACAGTTAATGGAACGGTTTGTTGCAGAAAAGAACCGAGTCTGCAAAAAAACTCATACAATTTTACTTTATACAGCTCACAGTTGCTTTAAAACCAAGTTAAGGAAAAGAACATGGAGGACTTAGAGACCTTATTTATGCTATACAAGAAATTGACTCCTGGGTGTTGCTCTATGGCTGCTGGAAAAACTACATTTCAAGTGATAATTGGTGATATTTTGCTGACTCATGAGCAAGGTGCAGTGTGTCTTAATGTACTCTATATTGCCAAAGGTTTGTGGACACCTGACCATCACACCTATACATGGGCCTTCCCCAAACTGTTGGTTTTATCGTTGTATGCTGTAGCATTACAATATCCTGTCACTGTAACTAAGGGACCCAAACATGTTCCAGCAATATAATACCCCTGTGCACAAAGTGAGGTCCATGAAAATATGGTTTGCCAAGGTTGGAGTGGAAGAACTCCTATGACCTACACAAAGCCTTGACCTCAATCCTACTGAACACCTTTGGGATGAACTGGAACACCAACTGCGCCCCAGGCCTCTTCACCTGACAGCAGTGCCCAACCTCACTAATGCTCTTGTGGCTGAATGTGCAAATCCCCACAGCCACATTCCAAAATCTAGTGGAAAGCCCTCTCAGAAGAGTGGAGGCTGTTATAAGAAACACATATGGGTGTGATAGCCAGGTGTCCACAAACTTTTGGCCATATGGTGTATTTTGACAGTGTTCTTAATCTAATTTGGTGTTTATGGGGAATTACAGTGCCGGCTGTGGAAGGACAGGGGCACTGTGTGTCATTGACTACACTTGGAACCTACTGAAAAAACAAGTAAGTTTTTTTTTTTTTTTTTTTTAAGTCTACTGAACACTGTTTCACACTACACAGGTTATTAATGTACAGCAAAGATAAACAAACATTTATGTTGTACCTATTGACCTAAACAATCTACATTAATCTTCTAGATATTAACCTGTCAGTTTCCACCAATTTTAGATGATACCAGAGGACTTTAGCATCTATGACCTGGTTCAGGACATGAGAACACAGAGGCCTTCCATAGTCCAAACTAAGGTAAAGCTACATTTTGTTCTTCCTGTGTCAAAAAAAAAAAAACTGGTTGATTGCCACATGATAGTACAGTGAGTAGCATTTCTGCCTCACAGCTCCAGGGTCCTCAGTTTATTCCTGAGCTTGCGTTACTCCCTGTCAGGAGTTTTGTGTGTTCTCCCCATGTCCATGAGGATTGTCCCTGTGTTCCCAGGATAAGTCCGCATCCAGCACAACCCTGTTGAATAAAGAAACAAACCTGGTAGGTCAAGAATATAGAGTATTATGAATTCCTCAGTTGTTTCTCTTGTTTTGTTTTGTCTATAGGAGCAGTATGTACTGGTGTACAGAACGATTAAATTCCTGTTTGAGAAGCATCTGCAGATGATGGAATCAAGCTTAAAGAAAAAGGAGGTGAGATCACAAATTCACTGAGTTGTTTAGGGTGAATGAGGAACTTTAGCATCAAATATAATTCCAATTAACTAAACAGATCAAATGATAACCCATACAGGATTTAGCGCCTAATACCAATTTAACATTAATCTGTGTTCATTATAGCCCTTATAGGATTTTGCAAAAAAGACATAAATATCATTCTTGATTTTTGATGTTTTGAAGTTATAGTACATTAGAAGTGTGTCACATGTTCTACATGCTTTTTAAAAATACCAATTGTTAGCTACCCAGTAATCTCCCCCGTTACCTTGACAATTGATGTGGGTTCATAATCCAAACCACATACAGTATATGGCCAAAAGTTTGTATACACCTGACCATCACACCCATGTGTGCTTGTTGAACATCCCATTCCAGAATTAGTTCCCCCTTTGCTATTATAACCTTCACTCTTCTGGGAAGGCTTTCCACTAGATTTTGGAATGTGGCTGTAGGGATTTGTGCTCATTCAGCCACAAGAGCATTAGTGAGGACAGGCACTGATTTTGGGTGATGAGCCCTGGGGTGCAGTTGGCATTCCAGTTCATACCAAGGGGTTCATTGGGGTTCTTCCACTCCAAACTTGGCAAACCATGTCTTCATGGACCTCGCTTTGTGCACAGGGGCATTGTCATGTTTGGACTCCTTAGTTCAAATGAAGGAAAATTGTAATGCTACAGCATACAAAGACATCCTATACAAAATTGTTTGCTTCCAACTTTGTGGCAGCAGTTTGGGGAAGGCTTACATATGGGTGTGATGGTCAGGCGTCTATAAACCTTTGACCATTTAGTGTCCTATCTTCCTAAAAAGGAGTGAGTAAAAATAGCCGACTGTGGCAAATAGTAACCTATGGCATGATAGGCATTATAAGATTATAGCTGTGTCTTACTGGTGCTGTTTGTTTTACATAATTTTGCTGTCTTTGGAATACTTACACATTATATGAAATCACAATATTTGGAATTACTTTTCCTGAATTTTCAGAAACTCGAGCAATTCAAATTGTTCAAAAGTCAGATTGTTGCCTAATGATGAGCATTTGTCCTTTAACATAAATCAGGTTCTAGCTGCACCTCCACCCATCCCTGTAGACATTGACAACATGGTTTCAGTCTTCAGTGAGTCCGAGGATGAGCCAGAGCCTGTAGAAGAGAATAGGCTGCATCCATGCTATGACCCCAGGTATTGTGAGCTCCCATCTTGTGCAGATCTGAGATATAGAAATGGGGGTTCCATTGAGAAAATTGCAATTTGTTCAATTATTCTGTTGTTTTCACAGGTGTCCTGAAAAGGAAGTTCCTACAGAATTTTCCAACCATGTTGCACCAAGTGCAGTCTTGCAGCCACTGCCACCTCATTTGCGACCTGCCAGTCCACTGGGCCCCAAACGCACACCAACAGATGTGCTCAATGACATGAAGAACTGGGCCAAGTCTAAAATTGCCCAGATACCTAGGCCTCCTTCACTTCAGGAAACAGATCTTGGACACCAGAAATCCCAGATACTTGGACCTCCTCATCTGCAGCAAACAAATCTTGGATACCAAAAGGCCCAGATACCTAAACCTCCTCGACTTCAGAAAACGGATCTTGGATGCCGAAAGTCCCAGATACTTGAACTTCCTCCATGTCAGGAAACAGATCTTGGAAAACAGAAATCACAGATACTTGAACCTCCTCTTCTGCAGCAAACAGATATTGGACACCAAAAGTCTCAGATACTTGAACCTCCACCAACTCAGCAAACAGATCTTGGATACCTAAAGTACCAGATACCTAAACCTCCTCGACCTCAGAAAGCAGATCCTGGATGTCATAAGCCTCAGATACCTGAAACTTCTACAACGAACCAAACCCAGCACACTGACACTCTGAAATCCGATAATCCCATCAGAGCAACACCAATACAGGAGTCCAGCCCACATCACATGCATCAGGCAGAAATTAACAATGACGGTGCTCTTCTCCAGATTCCCTCCATTTGTCTTACAGTGGAGGATCCATATTTTGGCCCAGATTCTCCTATGTCCACTGGGTCTAAAGAGTGTACAGAAGCACTACCCCTCTGCATGGAGAACCCTTGTTTCACTGGCCCCACTTTGGATCTTAAAAGGCAGACTATTGAACTGCCAATGCAGGACAATAGTACAGGTGAAATTACTCATGTGTCATGTACTTCCATGGCTACCAAGGATTTTTTCAATGATCAAACTCTAATTTATATCAAAAGATGTTTACTTTGCATACTTGTTTCTTATACCTAGTATGTAAAGATCTTAGAATTTTAGCAGAGGCAGGTTTATAAACTGGAAATATAAGTGCCTAGAAGTTTAATAATCTAAAGTACTACCCTTGTATTTGTGTGTCTGTGGCCAGGTGTGACTACACCCATGTCTGATGAGGACAGTCCTCCTCCTCTACCAAAGAGAACACCAGAATCCTACATTATGGCTGATGAAGGTTAGCTGCATTCTTGTATTTTCTCTTAAATTTTTGTCTCATTGTGACCAATGTTATTGTTCTATATGCAAGAAATACTTTTACCAAAATTAAAGACTTGTAAAATAAGACAATGTTCTAAAAACTCAATGACTAGAGGAAATATCTCTAAAACTTACTATCAAATCAGTGATTCATCCCCTCTGAGTGACACGGTCTCATTAAATTCAAGACTCATAATCCTCTTTATTAATTCATGTTTTAAAGAATTATAACTAATTTACTTAGTGTCTGTCTTGTAAATGTAAGCAAGCTTGCAACCCCAGGCTTTTACCAGCCATATTTACAACCGTTACAAATGCAATCAATCAATCAAGCAGTCAATAAGTTACTTATTTTTTCATTTGTGACTCCAGAACTTCCACAAACTCTCACTCCTACTCTTCTTCAGTGCACTGATTCGTCTCTACTGAATGGTACAGTATATATTTATGACTCCATTAAAAATGAATTTCAATGTCTAAGCTAATATTTTGTTTGGCATTAACCTCCTACTAAACTGCATGTGCTTAATTCTCCACAAAGCCTTTCAAAGTTCCCATTAGTTAGTTGGTTAAATTTTACTTCCTGTACACTAGATTTAATGGACAAATCCACCCTGAAACACTTTAAATGTGTTTATATTGACGTATTTGTGATGTGCTTAGGGATTCTGGTGCTAATTTGTTGGTTGGTGCTGGACCTGATCTGTTTGAGAAGAGTGTACTGATGAATAGTTGAGAGAGCTGGACTGACTAAAAGACTAAAATGCAGCTGCATCTCTCTCTTTAAGAGATGAAGCAAGGGCTAATTCCACCGCCATGACTATCAGCAGGCAGTCAAAAGGCATTGTGGATAATGTAGAAAACTGTTAAAGTGAAAATAGACCAAAATGTTGATGAAAGAAATTTAAACTAAAAATGTCAATTCAGAATGTCACAGCTTATGCTTATACCTGCAGTGTGTCTTTTAGCCACAGATATGGGCGATATAGGCGATAAGGGCGATAAGGCTGACACAGGCGATATGGGCGAGATGAGCATCGACCAGAGTTTGACGTTGGTCATCCCACCCGATACTCTTTCAGTAAATGGAGGTAAGAGTCTGAAAATATTTATACAACTGCTATTTCTGGGACTAAGTTAAGACTTTACCTTGTAGATCTGGTTAAATTAGTAAGAGTGCTATTTCTTTACAGGAGGAAGCCCTCCTTCTCCTGCACCGCCCTTGCCAGAAAGAACTCCAGAATCTTTTGAAATGCCTAATGATGAAGGTAGAAAAGCAGCTCATGTCATGTATTGAATGTCCCACAAAGATAACTGTCTATGATTTTTTTTCCATCACAGATCTGAATGCGTGGACTCATGTCCACAGGAACAGCTGTACACCTGATCAGTCATGCAATTATATAAGCAGCCAATCAAGCCGCAGCAGTGCAATGCATAAAATCATGCAGATACAACTCAAGACCAGGTGACATTTTTTCAATCTTCAAACTGTCCAGTTTCAGTGAGCCTGTGCCAGCTGTAGCCTCAGATTATTGTTCATGGCTGACAGCAGTGTAATCTGATTGTGGTCTTCTGTTTTGTAGCCCATCCACCTAGACAGGTTGTGATGATTTTCTGCTCACCACAGTTACAAAGAGTGGTTACTTGAATCACGGTAGCATTCCTGTCAGCTCAAACCGGTCTGGCCTCTGATCTCTCTCATCATCAAGGTGTTTCCACTCTCAGAATTGCCACTGACTGGATTTTTTTTTCACACTATTTTGTGTAAATTCTAGAGACTGTTGTCCATGAAAATCCCAGGAGAAAAACAGTTTCTGAACTACACCAAACCAGCCCACCTGGCACCAACAACTATGCCATGGTCCAAATCACTGAAGTCATATTTGATGTGTTCGATATTTGAAGCTCTTGACCTGTATCTGCATTATTTTATACACTGTGCTGCTACCTCATAATTGGCTGATTGGGTAACTGCATGAATGTACAGTTGTTCCTAATAAAGTGGCTGGTAAATGTAGATCTGATCATGCCCATGCATTCAGATCTGAAATGGAAACCAAAGGAATGGTGAAATATATATGCTGAATGTACCTGAGGGACTGTTCGTCTCCTAACAGATCTATTACGGATGGCGGTACAAGAAAAGCCCCAGAAAACTGTGCTCAGGGTCGGGAAATCTTCTGAATGGTCTGGGAATTCAAACATAGATGTGCCAGAGTTTAACAGGTCCTGGTCCAGGAGCAAGGTCAGTGGGATTTACATGATGCAGACTAATAAAAAGCTATTAGAACACGGGATGTAGGGAAACATTGGCTGTTTCTCTGTTATGGAGACATGTACAATACAGTCCTACTTTGAGAGTGTATGTATGTATACAGGTGGGTGACAAATTATAGCAAAACCCAGTGGCACTGTTATGCTGTGGGCTACATTTATTGAACATGGATTGGGTTCACTGGGCTCCTTAGAAGGAAGCGTCACTGCAAATCAATACAAAGTTCTTCTGATTTTGGACTGACGTGTTAGACAGCACTGTCCACCACCATCATCAAAACACCAGTTGAGGGAATATCTTTTAGAAGAACGGTGGTCATCGCTCCAGTAGTGGTGCACTGATGCTGTTCTGTTGGCTTGTGGTTACCCAACACCTTACCAATTTATCACCAGTTTGTATGTCTATGTGCAGTGCTAATTCTCATTGCAATACATCTCGTATCTTGGTCCAATTATGGGCAAGTTGGTCTTCTTTAACATGTAAGATTTTATTAATCCAAGTGATAACTAGTGTTTTTTTTAGCATGCCTGACTACTTTTGTTGCTCTCTCTGTAGGCTATAACTACTTTTTCTCTCATTCATGGTCAGTCAGATGGTAGTCTTGTGATCTTTTGTATCAGAGTCAGTTCCAGATAAATGCTTAGATGTAAATGTAAGTCTCACACAGTAGACTCATGCCTATATATGTTCACCCCTACAGAGTTTAAGAAACAGACTGTCACTTAATGGTGAGTCCATTAAATGCATTTTGTTGCTGCAAAACACATACAAGAACGCATTCATCTGAAAGCTTTATTTTGCAACAAGAACTCGAAGAATCCTAACCAAAGTTGTGATCTCCTTTCCCCCCCAGTTCCAGTTAACAGCCAGTTAACACCTTTTGCACCACTTCACTTACCTTCACAAGGTAAAATAAACTCCAGATGTGTATCTATGCTCCATCTGTTTATGCCTAATCCCTGTGAAATAAACATTTGAAGTAAACAAGTTCACCTCAAAGGGTAAATTGTTGGGGGGAAAAAAGGTGGCAATTTGTGTTTCTTCCTTCTTCACCTGTCAGCTTTGGGCCAAGGAAATGGGGAAAGTTGGGGAATCGGGAAACATTCTTTTTTCAACATCTCATTTCAACACACTTAATACTGCATTTTCTCTCTACAACTGTATAATCCCACTATCCACCATCATGCAGAAAATGGTGGGTTCCCTTCAGAGTCCTATTTCTTCATGTCGTCTCAGAGTTGGGTTTTTTTTTTTCCCCCAACCACTATCCTCTGGCTTGCTCACTAATCATCTACATATACATCCAGAAGTGGCATTGTGACAAAGTCTATTGATAAAAGTGCTATACAAATAAAATGGAATTGATTCTTAATAACTGATTTATCTCTCTTTCATTTTTGACTCCAGAACCTCCAAAGAGTCTCACTCCTCCTCTCCCTGAACGCACACCTGAATCTTACATTGTAGTCACAGAAGAAGGTATGATGAGGTCATACGAGTGATTCCACCTTTGGTGTGCCATTTAGATCTGGTTACTTTAATCATTTTTCAACATTGAATCAAAGAAAACAAGCATTGAACCATTAAGGAAAACATTAACCCATGTCAGACAATATTTCATTATAACAAAGTATCTTTGCGGAAAATGGCTGCATTTTGCTCTTAAATGAGAAACAGGGTTGAGTCTTTAGCATAGAATTAGCAACTACACACAAAATGTTAACATGCTAATGATTTACTTACATTTTTGACCTCATTAAAATGATTGAAAATAAAGATAAAGGTACAAGAGAAGATTTTTCTTCTTCTCGTGATATTCAAGAAATTCGAATGATGCATCTTCCTGTTGAAGATGTTGTGACCAAATATTTCCTCGGGGTGAATTTGTTCAGATAACAGGGTTGAGTAAATGTCATGGAATGAAAATTTACATTTTTCATAACCTTTAATGGATGGCTCATGTAAAATGCTGTTTTCCAAGTGCTGTGGATGGAATTTTTTTTTTATAAAAAATGTTTTAAGTTATTTATCGATAACTTTTGATGGACACTTTACCTAGGTTTAAAATGCATTTTACTTTACATATTTGTAATGGCACCCCAGTCGTGGAATCACTCATACAGAAAACTGCTGATCTACGGGAAAACCAGTGTAGTATGTCCACACAGTTGCCTGTACCCAAACACATTAGATACAAAGCTAAGCAGAAGCAAACATGTCTGGGGTGTAATTCTGATCAACTTGTGGATTTTTAATACTTCCGCAGGATCCTAATGAACTAAATCTTCCTTTTATTACAGCTCAGAGCAACAGCGCCTCCTGTCAGTCTGACACAGTCCAGCAAAGGCAGAGACTGGGCACCTCATCTGAGTGGGCAGGAAACTCCCAGCCCAGCACACTCCTAGAGGTGATGACCAGAAGCAAGGTGATTAATATGTCTTTTAGGAATTTTTACCATTACATTCAACTGTGTGTAGAAAATAGCAGACACAGAGATGCTGCAGCTAAAGAAATGTTCCACACTCTGCAACTTTAACACTTCCTAAAAGTTCCTAATGATGGTGACAAGAATGAAAAATAATACAATATACTACGCAATATTTTGATCCAAAAAGCAATGTAGCATCATCAAATGAGCCTCATTTTGAATGCTTCCTCTCTCCCATTTAAGATCTTAACTATAAACCCTTCACACTATTTTTGGGAAACTAAGCACTAAGCTATAACCACTGGCACTACTGGCTCATGGAATGTCCAGCTACGCAGCCATGAATGCAGTTTGATGAAAACCAGCTTGTTCTAAATGTGCTGAATGATTCAGTGAATGATTCACATGCGTCTGTTGCCTCATGTTTTCTGAGCGTACATGTGTGTGCTTCTGTTTTCCGACAGAGTGTTAAAGTGAAAAGTTCAAAACAAGGTAGGCATTTCCATTGAGTCACAATTTCCGCTAATATGAAATTAGTCAAACAGCACCAAATAGCACATGCCCCATGACTGAAGCAACTGAATTAATGTATTTAAATAGCTCTGTCTAAAATCTTTAAACTCCAACTGCCACTCCACTTTTATTCTTTATATATTAACTGTAGAACAAATGCCAAAACATGTCAAGATTCACTTCAAGTCGAGATTATACATGATAATGAGTCATACCTTGATTTGCATAACTTGGTTTCATAATGTGGTTTCATATTTACATACTACATATTACATACTCGGTCTTCACGTCAGGAGGAGAACATGACAGTGTGTGCTGTTGGGAAAATAATCAGGCAGGGTGGTGTGGAGCTACTGTTACCATCCTGAAGTTGATTATTTTCCTATGACAGCATGTTCTGGAGTGTTTTATTGCTCTTATACTGCAGAAATTTGCCAATGACTACCGTAATTTATTTTAAATTACCGTAAATTAATGTCGTGGAACGTTCACCAAACAAGTTTGTTCCTGTTATCACTGATGTTACAGCATCTATAAACGATCGTTTCCCTCACCAGCCTTTCTTTTAAAGTTAATAAAACAAAAACATATAGCTTGTCATGTTACCGAAAAAACCCCGCTAAGTGCAAAGCCCTCTGTCCTGAAGAATTTCTCATGTCAAAAATTTAAAGGAACAGCTCTATGTCTGACTGTTCCAAAGCACTGACACTGGAGACTCTTTCCACAAATGCAAACTTCACCATATCAGTGTTGATACATTTGTGGAGCATCCTCCATACAAGTCCACATGTAAGTTGTTACTATAGAAACAATACCATATTAGAATGAGCGCATCAATATCAACCCTGCAGGTGGAACTACGGTCAGGAATTTTAATCAACACCTTCAGACCAATCAGAATTGAGAATCCAATAGCGCCGAGTTAACTTATTCTTTAGACTCATTACATTTACATGTACATATATATCTAGCAACATGCAAAGCCATATCCAACATGACTTACAGCTGAGACAGATTCCAGTCAGAGAGAAGGAGCTGTTGAGGATTAACTCAATCATAGGGTTGGGGTGGTTGAGGCTTCCTGAGATTTAACCCTATCTTAACATTAGAAAAGGAGATTATACATTTTCTGTCTCTTTATTAGTGCCTGCGTCATTGAAGTATGTGTTGTGTTCCCTTCTGCAGAGTGTTTATCTGTGGTTCCTCAGCCTGTTCCAGATGTTGGGGCTACAGCAGAGTCTGGTAACTGATACGAGCCTCAATTCTTAATCTAAAATCCATTTTGTTTTCTCCCCAACTCCACTACAACCTCCACACTTTTATTTTTTTTCTTGTTTTTCCTGAAGTATTACCTAGAGCAGAGGACCAGATATCAGTGGACAGCAGACGTGCTGCAGTGGAGCAGCCTGAGAAGACATCACTACCCAAAAAGTCCAGGACCAAGGTTCTGTTGTTACAGCCTCCTTTTTGTTTTATGTCAGAGAAATGTAGTCATTAGCGTATGAAAAGCTGTAGATTAGCAAAACCATGCATGGTGATTATGATACAGGATGATTATAAAGTATTATGATGTTGTCTGTTCCTTACAGAGTTTGAAGTTGTGGAAAGGAAAACAGAAAAGTGAGTATTGTGAGAATAAATCATTAACTTTCTATTCTACTTTTAAAATGGTAGACTTTGATGTGTATTTCCAAGAAGGTTTTATTTACGGGTCTAACATTTTACAATGTTTTGTATATTAACAAAAAAACAAAAAAACTCATTGTTTGCAGTGAAAGATGCTCCTGCGTCTGCTTCTGTTCCTCCAAACCATGGTGCTACCTCAGGATTCATATTTAGTAAGAACTTTTTCCTCATGTCTGTACTCACAAAATGTACTTCTTACATTACTGGAATGTTTGTGATGTAATGATCTTTAGCATTAATAACCCAGAATTTTGGAGGGTGACCTGTAACTTATTCAAGAACTTGCACTATAGGTATTTTTGGCAAATGGTTTGATTCATGGTGACTTGCATAGATACAATCCAAGCATATAGTTGAGCAGAGAGTTGAGGACTTTACTTTCTGGTCCAAATGTCCAGCCCAAATATGGTTGAGTTGAAAGCCAATCTTGGGAATGAAAAGTATTTGTGGGCCAAAAGTTGGCCAGTTATAAGCAGCTATATTTCTCTTTTTTTATGGCATTGAGAATCTGATCTAAAAATGGTCCAGAGGCAACCAAGACAAGTGCAACATTTCAATTTTGGGCCAAAAGTTGCCCAAGCTCTTAATTTTCCTACCACTTCCTTGTCAGAGGCGTGGTGGCAACATGCTGAGAAGGTCAGCCCAGACGTCTCTATCCCAGGTCACAGATTCCAGCTCCTCCTGGGGATTCCCAGATGTTCCCAAGCTAAATGAGAGATAATCCCTCCAGTGGGCCCTGGACTGGCTTGAGATCGCCATCTAGTGGGTTGTAACTGATACTGCTCTAGTGAAATCTGAATAGGGGCATCCTAGTAAGGTCCTCTGGGTTGCCAAGTTCCTCGTGGTCCTGTCATGGAGAGTAAACCCAGCAACCCTGTAAGAAACCTCATCTTTGCCTTATTCTTTTGGACACTGTCCACAGCTTATACAGAACCTTGTACAGAACAAGAAGTTAAGCATACTGTTGGCTAGTCCAGATTTAGTTCCCCCTTTGCTGTTATGAATACCTCCACTCTTCTGGAATGGCTTTCCACTAGACTTTGGAACGTGGCTGTGGGGATTTGTGCTCATTCAGCCACAAGAGCATTAGTGAGGTCAGGTACTGATGTCGGGCGAGGAGGCCTGGGGTGCAGTCGGCGTTCCAGTTCACCCCAAAGGTGTTCAGTGGGGTTGATGTCAGGGCTCTGTGCGGGCCACTCAAGTTCTCCCACTCCAACCTGGCAAGCCATGTCTTCATGGAGCTCACTTTGTGCACAGGGGCATTGGCATGCTGGCACAGATTTAGGCCCCTTAATTCCAGTGAAAGGAAATTGCAGACATCCTATACAATTGTGTGCTTCCAACTGTGTTGCAACAGTTTGGGGAAGAACCACACATGGATGTGATAGTCAGGTGTCCAGATACTTTTGGTCATGCAGTGTATTTTTCAACTGCCATTTTAAATTGTTTGAAAGTTCAGTTTCAAATGAGTAGTCTACATGATATTAGCTGTCATTTCCCTGTAGCTTGTTCATAACCTCTTCAAAAACAAACCTGCTCTGGATGGTCCCGCTTGGACACCCTAAAGAAAAGAATGCACCTCCCAAAAACAGTTTATGCTCAAGTCTCACCTTTGCTTCAGTGTTCAATCTCACCTGGATACCGTAGATTTGTACCCAAGACCAGTGTACAATTATGGACGAGTAATGATTTATAATCCCTCTATCTGGTGTTGCTGAGAAGAGATTCCTTTTTGAGCCAGGTTCCTCCTCATGTTTCTTCCTCATGTCATCTAAGGAAGTTTTCCTCACCATTGTTGCCTCTGGTTTGCTCTTTAGGGATCTAAATGTAAGCTGTTAAAAGTACTGTACAAATTAAATTGAATTACATTGAAAAGCCAAAGAGCAATTATAAACCTCTGTCTACATGTTCCTGACATCTCCTGTTGTTCTTCTAACAACTTGCTCCTGGTTCCGGTCAGTTGGTCATAACGTGGTTACTCTTGGGTCCTCAGAAATCATTATATTTATAAATTAAAGCATCTGATAGACTAATACATGTAAATATAAAAAGTCTGGCAACCCTCCCTCTGTTTCCGCAGGTTTTGGAACACGTTTTGGGAAACCCAAAGGACCGAGGAGTCAGCCAGAAACATGGGTGTAAATCAGGCAGAACAGGAAGTGCCTCACAGCAGTCAGTGGGTGTAGTGATGGAGTAACTGCCTGCCTACATCAGCTTCCCATTTGATGAAAAAATGACTGATATACAAGAAGACAAATGAGAGAAGAAGATTCCTTAATGAATGGAGCTCAGTGGCTACAAGTGTTAATTAAGCTGGCTTTTTGGTCAATAACTCAGGCACTTGCTGAAAGAAAAAGAAAAAAAAAAAAAAAACGTCTTGCAATCACTATATTTATTGTATAGTGGATTTTTTTGGGCTCAGGTGAAATCCCACAAAGCATTGCAACAAGTAGTGTCCAAACTATGTACCATAGTGGGTAGAGAATATCCTTAATGCATCTAAGACATATGATTGCCAGTCTGGGGAAAACCCTTCACATGGCCAAAGTTTGAAAGCTGAACTACAGACTTTCCTGAACTGAAATATTTTTCTCTTTTGCATGTATCCCAATCACAAGTTGTAGCATTTTGGAGTACCTTTAAAAGTGAAAAGGAAGGAAATTAAAATTGAGAAAGATTCTGTGTCTCACTAGGTGCCACGAATTAAGTACTTTGTGGAAATGACATAAATCTTGAGAATCTTAACTTATGTATGAATTCGTGGCCACACCTTATTAAAAAAATAACCAGTCACCTTAGCAGCTCCATAACGGAGTAACGCCGCATAGAAGTTAGGGTTTTTTTTCCCCCCCTTTATGTTACCCACTCATTCATCTGTACTCTTTTGGGTATTTTATTGCAGTTGCATCAAACAGCCATTTTTCTGTCTCCTCCTTTTTATATCTATATGGTACTGCTTTGCCAAAAACGTTAAGTTATTGAGTGATTTTAGCTTTACTACTGATTAATCCTCTTCTGTTAGACAATTAGGATCAACCAAAGGACTGCTGCATTGCTTTGTATGTATGCTACTGTTTAGTCAGTCATTTGCACTATAACTTTAGAACTTTTCAGTATATTTATATATGACAGGATTGTAACAGCGTGGACTCTCTCAGTGACTACTAGCTTGGAGGGCAAAACCAGACCGGTATGAGCTGGAAAGACAAATTTCCAGCTGGTGTCTGTATAAGCACACAGTCGATTCGTATTTTATTCATTGTGTGTAAATAGCAATGTTCTCTTTTGACATGTATATGAAAGTTAGAGGTGGAATTGTATGAATAATTTAAACATAATTTAATGCAGGAAGTGTTTAATTAATATATTAATTACAATGCACAAATACAGTTTCGTCTGTCCTTTAAAAGGTATGCTATTGTTTTAAGAATTGGGTCAAGATGAGACTTGCCTGGAATTTTTTTTTTTTTTTGTCATTTTTTAAAAAATCACTATAAATCTATACAAATGTATGTAGATCATCAGTAACAGTATGGTTGCATATTATCGTGGAATCATGGTATGCTGTTTTACAGGCATGTCCTCCCATCCTCAGTGGAAAGTATTTCATCTTTCTGGATAAGTATTGTATGCAGTCAACATCGGTCAGCAATTACAGTACAAGTTTTTTTAAAGATCAAGACTAGAGACTTTTTTTCCAGAATGTTGTTTTTTTTTTTTGGTACTCTTCAATTCTGAATCAAAACAAGCAACTATACTTAGCATTAAGCATTTTCTTTAGCTCTGTTTGTTGGTTGCTGTTGTGTGCTGCTAGTAAACGAACCCCTCTGGTTTTATGTTTAAAATGGCGTAGGGTTTAAACAGTATAGCGGAGTCAGCATGGTCATTAAAAAATGAGCGTAACAGTTTCTTTGCATTCTGCTGCATGTTCAACAATACCTGTAGTGTGTACACAATTCACACTCATTTTAATGACCACGCTTGCTGACAATGCTGTGCCCTCGCACTCTGTTACACAAACTGTTTAAATGCCAGAAGATGTTTAATCAGGTTACTTGTATTGTAGAACGATGCTGTAGTAGCTCCTTTTTATATTTTCAATGAGTACAGTGTGCAGTCTGCGTTGCCTTTATTGCCATGATGTGAAATATGTCCAGATCGCTGTTTATCAGCGTGACAACGTACGTCACATGGTATTGGATGGTACGTACATCTGAGTAAATAAGCAGGAAAATCGGACCACCATATCAGTATCGATAATCAAGACAATTGTACTTTTGAGTAATGACTAATATGACTATCTGAAACAAGATTTGCATATTTTGGTCTCGATTAGATTTGTGCATTAAAAGTGTACAATCTGTAGTTAATAAACAGAACGACTTGATGCAGTGGTGACTAAAAGTTATATCACAACATCATGATGATTGACTGAAAAGAAATTGTTTTTTTTGTTTTTTTTTTTAAACTAGAGAGTCTTTGATCCCAAGGCATGATTCATAGCACAAAAAACTGTACCTGGATTACAACAAAACTTTGTTGCCCTGTTTTGTTGCAATTTTTTTTTTCCCTGTGCTGGTGATAAAAGGTTGATGAGTTTTCAGCCGGAGCGCTACACCCTCCACTGATCTTTATAATGTGTATAATGTTAAAAATAAATAAATAAAACAAAACTTTTGTGCACTCATAAAATGATTTATTTAAAAAAATACAGAAAAAGGTCTATGCATTCCATTGTATGTCTTTTTACACATGATTAAGAATGTACACAGAACAGTTCTATTAAAACGCCGCTGATTATTTACATTACGTCCTTTAACAAATATGGAAAACTGAGACCTTCTAAAAAAAAAAAACAAACATTAACAACAGCAATTAGTGATGCTAAATGTAATTCACACAAAGCATGCCTTGATTCCATAGCGGATTTTCCTATAGTGCAAAGAATTATCAAATAAAAAGAGTCAATAATCTTGATCAACAATGACAAAAAAATAAAAAATAAATAGCTGCCAGTAGTCAGAAGTAACACACTGTACATGTACATGTGATGTAACTGATTTGCAGGGGAAGGGTTTATTGAAAAAGGCAGGCTGCTAAAATTGCCAGGTTTGAATTATTTCCAGAAAATGCACCATAGAAAGTGATTATTAAATTCGCCTCATTGCCTGAATACATGCGAGACCAAAAGTCCTGAAAGAAACGGTTTTAAACAGCCAACAGTTACATTTCTCACCTGCAACCTTTGTGATAATGTACAAAATGGCCTTCATTGTTTTTAGATTAAATAAAGTTGCTCTTGGTACTGATATACTAAGGTCTAGCTAAACCATGAGTAGATTAAATTATTGCTAGACTCGACTCTGTGCAGCTCTGCCGTGTTCGACACCTCCGAGTAAGAACACACACCGAGTGTTAGACGTGTAAAAAGGCACTCATTTGGATCTAGGAGGTGATTACTGCATCAGAGAAAGACAGATGTTGAACCGAGCGTCAGTTATACAATATCACAATGCTCAAAAAGCACGTTACTGTGCAAACTCACTACCCCTGTATTCCATTCAGTTCAGGACTGAGAATTATTCTTCTTAAAATATTGCATATGGAACTTGCTAGCGTTTGTAAGCACATGGATTCTTCTTTTTTAATGCCAACCATGAGCCAGGTGTACGTACACTTTTTGGGAAACCTACTATTTGATTTCCTAGACTATGAGAAAAGGTTAGAAAGTTATAGCAATGTAGAAAATGTGTGTATTTGTAAGTGACCGATGCAGCGAGCGTTAATGATTTGTCTTGCTGGTGTAAAAATAAATTACATTCCAATCTGGATGTTGACAGATGACGCACGGTTAGGTTTAATTTAAAAAATAAGATAATAAAGTTTACTGTACAGTCATAAAGGTCATTTCAGTGTTTAAAAAAAAAAAAAAAAAGCCAATCTAACTGCTTTGAGGCATATGATGACCTTAGTGACATGTGCAACACAGAAACGGTAAAAAAAAAAAAAAAAACAGCACCGACTATTTGCTCTCGGAATCTACACTTCCTAAAAATGTTCAGTTCTAACTTTCAAATTCACAGAAGAACCATATTCCCCCTCCTGTATCTCCTATTAACATATATAAATAAGATAAAACATTTTAGGGAAATGAGGGCATTTAGAACAGAAGCAGTCATGATTAAAAACAGTACATGTTTTGTCATTAAAAGACTCGTCATCATTTCCTTCATGAATTTCACCTGATCATGAGACGTTTTGTAGAAACTCAGGCTAGTTTCCAAAGAGGTAATTGAGTGCCGTGTCAAATAATGATTTGGAAAAAAAATAGAGCAAACATTGAAACACTGAAATTCAGTTCTGACAAATAGGAAACTGGCCAGTGACCAAAAAAGGCAAATCTACCGGCCAGTGAGGAAGCTCCGTTTTAAAAAGATTCACGTTTGTATAATTTGAGCTGTTGCTCTATAACCAGACTGACTCGGACAATAATGAGGATCCAGTATTATGCAGGGGTGGAAAAATCATACACTTATTAGCTAGCCCGGTGTGCTGCCCAGTTGCCATGTTCTGGTCGCCTGGAAACTGACTAGGCTATTAAAAACAAACAAACAAAAAAGTAGTAGCTAAACTAATGGAACAATTAAGTGCATTGATACATACTAATGATGGAAAAATCGGATTATTTGGATTGATACACCAATTTAAAAGGCAATCACAAATTGAATACAAATCGATTCAAAAAAGGACAGACAACTGGTGTATAGAAATTCATATTTTTAAACTGATGTGTAAATAATATTAGCTATATTAGCTAGCACCGATTTGCCCATAAGTCTGGCCTTCTCTACGACACCATCGCTCGTGAATTATCAGTAGGCCTACCCCAGGTTCTGAACAAACGTTGTTCACATATCGGTCCGAGGCTACTAAATCGAATTGTATCAGATTACTGATATTGTCAAATATTGAATCAAAATTGTGTTAAGAATCAAAACTGTACCATATCGTTTGGAAGCCTGAGGTTTACATCACTAATGCAGACGAAGGGAAACGAGAGAAAAGACGCCGGCCTGCGTTTGAGTATTAAGATTTCTTCTGTCCTTTGTCCTGTCTGTCAACACACATAAAAATAAAGATATTTACACCTAATACGATTAGGTGTGTGTGTAGCGATGCTCCTGATTCTCAAAAGATCGTCTGATCATAAACAGCTTTCAGCCAGATCGCGGCTCATGAGATGCGTATAGCGCGGACGATGCGCTTCAGAAGCATGCTGGTGCACCACCGTGAAGCACATTAAGCCTAAAAGCCTACACACCAAAGAAAAAGGAGGAGTAGAGAGGTTCTTTTATTTTTGGTTGCTGAATCTTGTACAACTCCTCCTGGGCTACTTACAATAAATAAATAAACCTGCTTGTCCCAGGCGTCCGGGCTACTGATTTCTCCACCCCTGATTACCCCTCTAATGATTTACCACATGAGTCATTTAATTAGTACACTCCAAGTTAAGAACTCAAGTAAATTAATCAGGCATGTTGTGCCTGAATTTTATCTGCACTGAAAAAAAAATCCTAACAACTCACAAAACAGTCAACTGTTACAAAGGAGAAACAGATTTTTTTTTTTTTTTTTTTTTTTTAAAACATGTATTCGTGCTTGTGATCCGCATCTGAAAGTAAATTCAGAGGAAGATTTAGTGAAAGACTTGTGCAGTACACATGTATTCCTGCCATAAACATGATCCAGTTGTGGCACTGTAACAATTTTACCCATAATGTCCAATTTAAAAAAAAAAAAAAAAAAAAAAAAAAAAACACCCTCAAATGAAAAGGGACCCTGAGAAATTCATATTAAAGAAAAGTCCAGAGAGAGAAGCCATTGCTAGGAAATTAGTTGATTAAAAATCTCAAGATCCAGCTTTGCACATCCTTTGGGAACTCTTTGGGAACAGTTGTTATTTTATTACTTATTTGGATACAAATTTACTTCCCATGCCAGACAGCATAAAACAAAATCAGAAATCAATCGTGCTCTGTGATGAAAAGTAAATCACTAATATTGATTCTCCAGCTGGGATAAAACATAAATTTCAAACAAATAACCACAGAAATGAACTTTTTTTTTCTTCTTTAGAGACATGATTGCTGTTAGGCACTTTTTTTTTTTTTTTCCTTTTTGCAAAAACCAATTAACTGATCCACATGATGCACAGTTTGGTAGACAATAATGAAGAATTTCCTCTTGAAAGAGCTCCATTTCAGATATAAATGAATATAAAACAATACTGAACAATCAGCAAAAAATATTATTAAAATTAAATACTTTGGCTGAGTGGAAAAAAATTAAAAAGTACTTACAGGGGTCGTTTCTTGAACAAAATGTTTTTCTTTTAAAAAGAAAAAAAAATATATATATATATTCGTCAGACTTTTAGAGTCTTGCTTCTGTCAGACAGTCCAAATCCTTTCCTGGAATGTCAGTCAAGTTTGTTAAATTGATTAATAAGTGAAACTGATTTCAGTCACCTGCAGGTCATTGGGAGAAATCAGTGAAGGCTGCTGCTGCTGCTGCTGCTGCTGCTGCTCAGACAGCCACCTGGAGCTGGTTGGAGGGAAGCCTGAGGACCTGTAGGAGCTTGAGGAGTGGTGTTAAGTGAAGGCGCACTCTCTGGGCGCAAAGTGTCCGCTTGGGGTGGGAGCAACGTGGCCGACTTCTGGTTGTCAGGCTTGTCCGGCGTGGGCGAGCTGGGTTTGCGCACTTCCTCTTCTCCTTCCTCTTGCTTTTGCTCTTTCTCAGGATGGTACTGCTGGAGGCGGATGTGCCACGCCAAGCTGCACACAGCCGACACGGTCTTAAACTGGTGGATGACATTGCGTGGGATGAAGTAGATGTCGTCGTCGCACAGGTGCAGACGCGCGTACCGGATGCCCTCGCGCCGCAGCTGGTTCAACTTCGCGTCGTCCACCCACTGCACACACTGTAGGGCACAGGGGCATTATGGGTGTTCCAATATTGCAGTATGAATCATGAGATGAGCTACTACTGCGATTTGTACTGCTACAACCTTGTGAATGCTCGAATGACATTACACATATGATAAAGACCACTGTCTCATTATCCAACAAAATTCAGAGGCGAACAATCCTCTTACTTAACCATGCTAGAACGATATTGTATTCTGCTACTCTGTTGTGCCTCATGACTAATACCTTTACAAAGAGGGAAAAAAAATGCATCTGTGCAACAATGCCAATAAGCATATAAATAAAACAGACACCAATACTTGTGTCAGCCTGGGAAAAATCATTCACATTTTCTATTATATATATATATATATATATATATATATATATAACTCTGAAAACTAAACGAAAGAACATTACCATCAATTTTTAGAGAAATAAAGTTTACAACAGAATTAAATCAGTCAGTTTCAGAGTCTGTCTCACCACTGACTGATTCATTCAGTCACTTCTCTTCTGCCAACTAAATTTCTTATTATTAATATCGGTTTATTTGGTCACTTAACATTTTAACACATGGTCAACTGTCATCAGTACACAGCGTGTAAGCGCTTGTTTCTGTTTTGATGACGGTGATGTGATGGTGCGGGAGCATCTCAGACGTTTTGACAGCCAGCATCTGATTAGGTACATGTCCATTCCGCTCCAGCCCGCAACTATGCGACAGCTTCATCAAAGCGTGAGGAAAGCACACTTAGCTAGCAAGACATCTTTAGACTACATTTGTTAAACTGGCTCCTAACCCAGCGTGATCTTTACAGACAGATGCCAAGATGCAATAGAAAGTAGTCTAAACAAAAACATGTCATTCTGATTAAATATACTGTATTTATGGTCTCTTAAAATAAAAAGTATATTATTGGAAGAAAAACACATTTTTGGCCAAAGCGCCTTTTTTTTTTTTTTGTCATCTTGGCTGGTTTCCAGAATTCAGCCACAGGCACATCCGATGGGTTTTCCCAGACTGCTACACATATAGTCTAGAAATTGTGACCCAGTGACCCAGATATGAGCCGTCCTGAGGCCCTCGAGCCAGCCGAAAAGTCAAAAACAAGTCTCCTTCTTACAACACCAGGTCAGCTATCTCACTGGCCTCATTCTATTGAAAATCAAGCTTTGAGCCATTTACGCTACTAGCTACTGGACTGTGCGCTCATCTACAGCGAAAGGAAACACTGCTCTTACCTGAGATACAGGCGGCTCATACAGGTCGAGCTGAAGCCTCTGCACAACGTCATTAAAATCCTCTGCATGAAAACACACAACATCTTTGGTTATCCTTGGCCGGTCACTCCTGTGAGACAGAACAGAGACATAAAGAGGAAAAGGGTTGGTTTATTTAGGGTCAGTGCTACACGGTGAGTTAACCATATAAGCCTGCCATAGGTGTTTTGAAGGTGCACATAATCACCTGCACTTTTAGCCTCACCAAGAAATTCAGAGATTCAGATACAAATACGAAATGCCCCTAGGCCTACACACACTCACCCTCTTACTGGAACTCTCTCTTGCTTACTGGAACCTGATAAGCTCTTTTCTTTCAATTTTACACTTTCCACTGAAGCAGCACACACACACGACTTCTCCATCGGCACTGGCAGCAGCTTACACCACAGACATCCGAGTCAAGACATCATTCAAGCAATATCAGTCTACTGTAATAATATGACCAAAAATGCTACTATTAAGAATAATGTATAGCAAGAATGATTTTAGTGTCAGCCCAGTAAAAATGACAGAAAATGCTGTTACTGTTTTCCGTTTAAACAGTGTCCCATCGAAAGGCATCTGATACTAATCCACTCAATAATTTCAACAAAAAGAGCACAATTCACTTTATTGTGGAAAATGTTTTTGTCTCAACCACTCACTTGAGTAATGCCAGTTTTTCCTGGACATTTTCACAAAGTCCTGACCAGATGCACCACAATGGCCAAAGCGCTGTCCTTGAAACATTCAGCAAATACTACGCACTCAGGCACCATGTAAAAATAGATCAAATTAACACTGCTTGCATTTCAGGTTTTACTGAATTATCCAACAATCAGAAGACATTTAAATATGGAAATGTCAGCCTGTAAATACATAGAGAAGGTTAACTACATTATTTGACTGTGTATAAAAAGGTTTGCGATAGCTAGTTATAAGGATTATAGTGCAAGCATGAGCTAAGCAACTTAATAAAGAAGACCTGCCTATGCCTATTTATTATGTGTATATTTAAGATTGTGATCTGATTTTTTTGTTTAATTTACTTTTTAAATTAATTTGTCATTTATTACAACATCAAGACAAGAACCAAAAATTAATTTGTCCACTACACTAGGGTCCAAGCAACATTTTTTTTTTTTAAATATCAATGCATTTATTTTCAAAATTTTGCCTCCAAAAAATAAAATGTATTCACAGTAAATATAATCAGTAAGCAAACAGGTAACCAAAACTCACCACTCTCCAAACTGCACGGCTTTGAGGACCCCCACAGCGGCCGTGCTCTGCCAGTCAAAACTCTGGCCCACGTGATCGGCGTGCGCTCTCGTCCGGTCCTCAAACAGAACCTCGCGTGGCTCACTCGTCCTCGGCAGGTAGTGCAGGTTCTTGATCTCGTTCATGGACCTGTAGGCAGAACGGAAGCTGCTTATAAACGGGATTTCTGTTTATATAACTTCACTAAAGTACAGTTCTACACACATACCGCCACATACCATGGAGGCGGATTTTATTCCAAATTTCATTAACCTCGCTTGCGCTGTACAGAGTTTGACCTTAACCGCTGAGCTACAACTGCTCTGCTTTAAATTTTAACCTTGCTATAACACACAAGACTGAACGGGCCAAAGGCTTGAAAATGAGAGGAGTTGAATTAGGCGTGTGAGAGCAGTTTAAACAGGAAAGCTGTCTAGTGATCTGACCTTACATTAATGGAGCAGCTCAGTCTCGCTCTGAAATCATGCCTTCATGGGCTAAGTTATAATAAACATTTACTGAAGCAGTGGTTCTTCAAATGGGGTCCAAGGACCTCCAGGGATCTGTGAAGCCTAGCTAGGGAGGCCGTGATGTTTTAAAAAAAAATGTAGTTATAGCTGTAAAAAAACAAAAACCAGCATACATAAGGCCAAAAGTTTGTGGACACCTGACCACCCCAATGTGGGTCTTCCCCAAACTGTTGCCACAAAGTTGGAAGCACACAATTGTACAGGTTGCCGTTTGTAGCATCATGATTTCCCTTCACTGGAACTAACAGGCCTAGCCCAAACTTATTCCAGCATGACAATACCACTGCGCACAAAGCGAGAGGTCCATTAAGACATGGTTTGCTGATGTTAGTGTAGAAGAACTTGAATCAACTGCACAAAGCCCTGATCTGAACCCCACTGATCACGTTTGGTATGAACTGGAACGCAGACTGCATGCCAGGCCTCCTCACCTGACCTCACTAATGCTCTTGTGGCTGACTGGACACAAAGTCATTCCCTGACGTGACTCCCCACAGCCACGCTCCAAAGTCTAGCTAAAAGCCTCAACAGAATAGTAGAGTCTGTTACAGCAACGAAGGGGGGGGACTAGCTCCATAGCACTTCGGGTTGTGATCATCAGCTGTCCACCTACCTGTGGCCATACCGTGTATTTATTATTGAGTTCTACTAGTTATTAGCCTGTTTGACAGGTCACTTGAATTGAATGGGCTTCCAGGTTTGAATCCAAACCTCAGTAACTCAAAACACAGCTTTGACCTGCTGTGTTCTGTCAGTGGAAAGTTCAGGAACAAAATCTCAATGGATCTAATAAACAGCCAATATATTATCAAACACATTTAAATAATGATATAAATCTGTCCTTAGTGGGTCTGTTGAATTTATTTTACAGTCACAGACTACAAAAGATTTGAGAACCCCTGTACTAGAGTAAGTAAAAACAGCTACAAAGTGAAGCTACAAAGTTATATAGGCCTACCTGCGCCTCTTAAATGGAGATTTGGGCATATCAGCAGTGGGAACCATCTGCTCTCCTGGTCTAACCCACATGATGGGCCCGTCGTCACTCTGAGAGCGGCAGTCCAGCTTCAGACTCGACAGGCTGCCCCATGGCAAGGTCATCTGCACAGGCACACAGAAACACACACACACACACACACACACACAAAATTCAACCTTCCGGCACTTATTCTTTCAGAACACTGCAGTACTACTGACGGAATTGTGTTGCTTTTGACGTTACATTAAAAGAGACCAATTTTTAATTAAATAAAATCTTAGTTTTGCGATTCTACACTCTGTGCAAAGTATGAAGAACTGCATTGTGTTAACCATGTATCAGAATAATCAGTGTTAATTATGTTCATCAAAACACAGAATTTTATTTGTTGTGTTGACTTTTTTCTCCCTTTTTTAAACAAAGTAGCCTAACAATTTTTACCTTTGCATTTATTCGGGTATTGTATAAATAAGTACCTCGAATAATAACAATGAGAGCTACAGCCATTAATACAACCTTCAATACATCAATAGATTTGTGTGTGTGTCAGATGAATTCCACCAAAGCAACATCTGGTTTATTCACTATCTAGGAAACTACAAAATTATTATTAATACAAGATAATATTCACAAAAGTAGTCTCATTAAAAGATTTACGGTGTACTGTATTAAGATGAAATAATGACGTCTTAAAATAACAAGATACTAACTTGAAATAATCATAATATCTTGAAAGAATTAATTAAGTCGAAATAATAAGATATCTCTGAATCATGAGAAAGGGCTTTAACATTTGCATGCACTACTTGTATTTCAGGGCTTCCATAAGAGGCAAACTTCAACATCAAGATCCATTCAGTAGATTTATCAAGACTTTGGTCTGTATTTTGACAACGGGAAGTTTGCCGACCTTGAGGAACGGCGATTCCTCCAGCATGTCCAGGAACTCTGGGAAATAATCCCCTACTTCCTCGTCCACGGCCCCCACCAGGCTGATCTGTCTCATGGGGCCAGCTCGATATGTCCCAGAGCAGTATGTTCGACTCACCTGCAAGCACGCGCACACATTTAAAACTCGGCCTGTGATCAGAACTCATTCAAATAATGCAAATAAAAGTTCGGGTCATACGAGTTCAAAGAAGAGAAGACACTGGAACTACCTGTGTGTAATATTAAATCTCAGGCAGAGACTGGAATTCGTTGGGTGCTGTTGGTGATTTTCTCCAAGCCCTCTCATGGATTTTATTTCAGCAATTCAAGTAGCTAAAACTAGACAGACTGACAGCAAATCCTCAGCTGTTTCCATGTTTAGTATCAAATATCAAACGACCCACTACTCGGGAGTTCAAAACATTGGTTTGTTAATATTTAAGTGTCTAGCCCAGAACGTCATGGAAAAAATGTGTGGCTTCCAAACAGCGCAGGCGAATTTGGCACTGTGCACTTCCGTAGATGGTTAATGCACTTTGGACTGCACTGGATGACAGACTTAAGTAAATAACAAAAGCACCTAGTGTGATGTCGTGAGCAGGAGAAGGATATTACACCTGATGGATGTGAAACCTCTGCTATGCTGGCTCAACCACTTCAACTAAAACATGTCTGTACAGCAGTGTGCTGGGGTTTTTAAACACTGTCTAAACACACCTACTGTGTACTGTGTTAATGGTGTACAGTTAAAGTGCTTTTCACACCAGTGTGGTACAGTCCAGCACAGTAAAAACAAAATCATTTCCATTATCTGTAAATGCCTGTTACAGGAATTTTAATACTGTTTAATAACTTTAATGGCATTGTATTGAACTATTGAAAATGTCACCTCCTTTTTCCAAGGAGCTTCAGACACTATATGGCCTAAACGTATGGTGTCCAATACACCTGAGTACTGGACATCCCACCCCCAAAACCATGGGCATTAATATTGAATTGTTACCCCTTTGCTGCTGTAAAAGGCTCCACTCTTCTGGAAAGGCTTTCCAGCAGATTTTGGAGCATGGCTGTGGGGATTTGTGCTCATTTAGCCACAAGAGCAAAAGCGGTTGAGCACTGATGTCCAATAAGAAGGCCAGGTATGAAGCTGGTGTTCCAGTTTATCCCAAAGGTGTTCAGAGGGGTTGGGGTCAGGGTTTTGTGCAGGCCAATCGAGCTCTTCCACACCAACCTTGGAGAACCATGGACTTCATTTTGTGCACAGGGGCACTCTAATGCTGGAACAGGTTTGGGCCTCTTAGCTCCAGTGAAAGGAAATCTTTAATGCTACAGCATACAGAGACAACTACACAACTGTGTTTTCAACTTTGTGGCAACAGGACCACATATGGGTGTGATGGTCAGGTGTCCACATACTTTTAGCCATACAATGTATCTGCCCACCCTCTCCCACCGGCATGAGGGTAAAAAAAAGAGACTTTTTACAGTCCAGATGTACACATCTAACTTCCACAACATCAAAGTGCCACTCTCTGCATCAGTATACCGTCAGATCTGGCTTTTCTTTTTCATAGTTTCTCTGACTTCATGTAGACATTATGTATAAGGAGTACCGAATAGTGATTTCAGTATTCGAAAATGCTTCAAATGATTAACCGGAAATACCCTTTCACACCCGTAATTGGTATCGTATTGCAAACAGAGGTCATCGTCCACGGCTGGGAGTCCAAGACAGCAAGACTGGCCTTGATCTTTGTGTGGGCGGGATGACATGCACTCTGTCTCATGTCAACCACAGTGACATTAGCCAATTGTGGGTGTCCGTGAGCTCATGTATGTGGAAGAGGGCAAACAGCACTTTCATCAGTTGCTCTGTGAGGTAGCGGCAGTGAGCAGCAGTTTCAAAAGATGTTCTGATGTCAAGAGTCACTGAAGAAGCATGTGCTAGTCTTCACCCTCTAGCTAGTGGGTTGAAAATGCTTTAGCTCTGTTTGTTTTCTGATATTCCGTTTCTTTATAGGCACTTTTCCTACTCTCCTGAAGAACGCAGCTTGGTCTGATCAGTTATCAGATGCCAAAAAAACAAAAAAAAAAACAAAACAGACTGAGCTGGTAGACCAACTGGTACGTTATTTTCCAGCTTATTTATTACTGACTAGATTGGTCAAATGTGTAATTTCCTAATTGCTATGCTGTTATGTTATTTTCTTAAAAATGTCTATGATGTTCTATTAATAGTGGCATTTCACAAACTGTTCATCTACCACTGTTTTGGCAGCTGGTCAGAATAAGCTAGATTTTTCAGCATGGCAGTCTCTGAGTACAAGATGCTCTGCGTCTATCCTCCTGAAAGTCTTTTCTGTATGATTCTTGTTCCAAACTAAATACAGGACCTGACGACAAATAGAATGATTCTGTGTGGTGCATTTAAATAGGGTAATGGCAAAAATTAGAATATGGTCTAGGAATTGAGATGTAGTTCAGTGGTGCAGTTTCACAAATAATCCCCCAGCGAAGAGTCAGCCATCAAAGAAAAATCTTTCTCCTTACCTGGGAATGAAACTTGGAGATAGTGGTGGTCTCAATGTCCTTCTTTCCGAGAATCTCCATCTTGACCGGTGTGTTGGGGAAGTTGAAGGCAAAGTAGTCCAGGAAGTCGGGGAGGTAGGCAGCAGCGCCATGGACCACAGAAAGTGCATACCTTGCTGCTCCTTTGGAGATTTCGCTAAAAGCCAGCTCGAGGAACTCGCACGCAAACCTCTCCTTCTCCCCCGGCTGCAAGAGTGAGATTTCATCGGCATACGCGTGCAGAATGGATGCCCCACCGTTGGCCTGCACCTCCTCGTGCATGAGCCTGCTAAAACACGAGCTTGTCTTCAGGCATGAGCTGCGAATAGAGTGGTCCTGATGTGAGAGGAAAGGAAAGACTGGACCCTCATTTGAGCCAGCGTGACCGAGTTTTTCATCTTTGATGTTGGCGAGGACAGTCTTGTCGTCGGTGGACAAAGAGCATTCATCGGTCTGGATCTCCTTGTCAGATGTCCGCAATTGCTTGCTACGCTGCTCGTCTTCCCGGTGCCTCTTCTTTTTCTTCTTCTTTTTCAGCAGGTACTCCTCCAACGTCTGAGGCTTTCCATTCTCATTATTGGGCTCTGGGAAAAAGTCAAATGTTGGATGGGGTGATGTTAACGGAGTCAATAGATCAATATATCTTGGTGCATTTCTCCAGTTACATGTGTGGTAAGTAATGACCTTTATCAAGCGCTTTACCCTATCTAGTTAGTTTTCTTTGACTGGTAAGACGATCACTTGCAGTTTGTTAAATAAAAGGATGTTCAGTATGAACATAATAGTCTAGCAGTAGTTCTTAGGTACAAGTCTACAGTAAGTTTGTAGCAGCCATAAGTGTTGCACCAGCCCTCTTATTACATCCATCATGTTTAGTTGTGATGCTCTCTGTCTTGCTTAGAACTAGAAATATAGCGAGTATTGGTACAGCGCTGACAATTCACTAAAACTTTGGCTCGGATCTGACATATTTTCTGATCTGAACCACTGTATTTTATTGTGAACATGTGTTTTGTTGACTGGCACGTGACAGAGCTTGTGAACAGTGAGCACAAATGCCGCACTGATGTTTCAAATAAATCAATACCAGTATCAAGTATTTGGTTGCGCACAGATTTTGGTATCGTATCGTGAGTCTTACCAAGTCATCCCAACCCAGGACACACACTTGTTTCTAGGCAATTAGGCGAGCTTTTCCACATCACTTCTTCTAGAGCTTTCTGCTTCAACAATAAATATAAAGGTGATTTTGCTCCAGCCTCTTGGTGAGGTGTCCCGAAAAGCTGTAACTGTGTATCGGTTCTGCACTTTTTAGGAAAGCTGCTAGGTCTTCTGATATATTGAGACTAGCACCGTCTTCACAAGCATGAAAAATCGCATTCTGTCAGCTGTTAAAAATCTTCAGAACATTCAGAATGAACCTGACAGCACAAGATATGTACACTCACTGATCACTTTATTAGGAACATCTGTACATTTGCACATTTATACAACTATCTAATCAGTGTGGCAGTGCATACAATCATGCAGATACAGGTCAAGAGCTTAGTTAATGCTCACATCAAATATCAGAATGGGGGGGGGGGTGGGGGACGCGAGCTCAGTGACTTTGACCATCACATGGTTGTTGGTCTTCAGATGGGCTGATGAGTATTTCAGAAACTTGTAAGAATCCCCTGGGATTTTCGCACACAATAATCTCTAAAGTTTACACAGAAAGGAGCGAAAAAAATCATCCCGTGAGCAGCAGCTCTGAGGATTGCCATCTGACAGACGTCAGAGGAGAATGGTTAGACTGGTTCGAGCTGACAGGAAGGCGCAAATAACTCAAAAAACCACTCTTTACAACCGCGGTAAGCAGAAAAGCAACTATTAGGATTCAATGAGTCTGTGCCTACTGTAGCATCAGGTTTCTGTTCTTGGCTGACAGGAGTAGAACCCAATGTGGTCTTCTGCTGTTGTAGCCCTATGGCCAAAAATCACATTTTCCCCTCCACTCTGATGTTTGATGTGAAAATTAACTGAATCTCTTGATCTGTTTTTTTATTATTTTATCCACTGCACTGCTATCACATGATTGACTGCCTGGATAACTGCATGAATGTGTTCCTAATAATGTGGACGGTGAGTGTACAGGTCAGTAATGTCAACATCTTATGCACCAGTTACACATATGAATTATTTATTTACTTATTTTATTTTACAGAAAACAGAAGGTGCTTGTGAACGCAGCCTTAACGCTGGTTACTTTGGTATCTCTTCCAGTACAGAAAATTAAAACGGAACTGTAAAACATGGCAGTGTTTACACTGGTCGGTGATATTTCTACATTTCAGAGCAAGGAATTATAGTTTATTAGCTTCCTGAGGTGACCCAGTTTGCGCCTCTGTGAAGTTAATTCCAGCCAGCTAACTCAAAAAAAACAATAAAGCTGTAGAGAAGAGTGCTGTTTATGAAAACATGCTGAAGTAAAGCTAACCGAGTCGCGCGCACGGGTGGGCGTTCACACACACACGGCTATTTGGGTTTGTACGTGTAAATACAACTAAGTTTCACCGACAAGGTTTAATGTTTAGAGTTGTATTACCTGTCTGCTTCTTACAGGAGTCGACTTTCACGTTAACCTCCGCGTTTTCCTTCTTAGGTTTCAGCTTCACCTCCTTCTCGGGCTGTTTCTGGGGCTTGGTGCTGTGGCGGCTCTCGGCCTTCGCTACTTTAAGCGGAGTGAAAGTGAAGAGAGGAGCGGGAGAAGAAGGAGCAGGAGCAGCAGCGAGCTTGTGAGGCAGCGGGGTCGCCTTTCGAGGCGGCCAAACCATAGCCGCGTCCTTCTTGGGGCCGTGGTGGTGGTTGTGATGGTGGTGGTTGCGGTGCTGCACAGGCGCTAGCTCTTTGCTGCTGAAGTTTATCCCGTGAGAAGTCTTCTTCTGCTGCTGCTGCTGTGGTTGTTGCTGTTGCTGCTGTTGTTGGTGCTGCTGCTGCTGCTGCTGAGGTACTCGCTGTTGTTCAGCATGTTGGTGATGGTGGTGTTGGTGTTGATGTTGGTTGTGATGTAGCTTAATTTTTTTCGCCTCCTTCTCCGGCCTCGAATGCTTCTCCGTGCACGGCGAGTGCTCTCGTTTCTTCTTCTTCTTCTTCTTATCTTTGCTCGCTCGTTCCACACCGTCCCTCGGCTTTTCCTCCACTTTCACACGCACCAAGTCGACCTGCGCAGCCATTTTGCACGCAAATTTAAAAGCCTTTGAAAAGTCAACGGCGCATGTCTTTTTTTTTTGGGGGGGGGTTGTGCTACCTGGGATATGTAGTCCTTAACACGCGCGTCCTATCACAATCCTGTCATTTGTAGTCTTTCTGGCTCACTTGCTAAAATGCGCACGCGCACTTCGAGGTGGTTTCCGGGAGCTGTAGTATTCCGCGCTGGCTCGCTTGAAGAGATGCGTGCGCTGCTGCACGCGCGGTGTTCAATAGCTGACGTCACCGTGTAACCGGGATTTTTTTTTTAGGTGGGCGGGGCTTCCTGCAGGCTCGCGCTGTACAGTAGGCGACTGCTAATGGCAGTGCATGGCGCAAGGTAATGAAGCATTGTCTTCGTGTTAGAGAGGTAAGACACTAAATATAGCTAGGATGAGTCAAGCATGATTGTCACATGCAGTAAGTGATATTTTGAGCTTAAAACAACTGAGGTATAATTTTATTTCAGCACTTAAAAAATTAATTCATAATATCTTTTTGTATTTCCTTAGAGTGCGCCTAAAATTTAAAATGGGTGTTCAAGTGTGTTTTTGTATCTTTCCCTTTGTGTTATGGACACCAATACGACAGTATATATGGAAAAAAAAAAATCTAGAAATATCTAGAAATTTTATATTGAGAATAATTAAGTCTTATTAGTCTTGTTTAAACTGTATTTCATCACTTCTAGGAAAACAATAGTTTTTGGATGACTCATTCTGTACTCGATTTCTGCTCAGCCAATCAAATGCTCTCTAGAACAGTGGTTCCCAACCTGGGGTTCACAGGAGGGTCGCGGGAGCTGATATGATTTGAGGTCAAATAAAGATGCATAAAATGTTCCACTAAATAGTTTTATATAAAAATATTTTTGTATGTTTTTTAAAAAAAATCATGTGTTTACAATAAGGCAGTCAAAAAACAATGATCTCTTATATAAAATATTATTAACGATTCTCTTTTACACATCTGTCCATGCAAGTACATGACAGTAATCTAACGTCAATGTTTAACATTTCTTTCATAATGTTCAGTATTCTGTATGTTCATACAATAACCTGAACACAGAGAGAAGAAAATGTTCTGTGTATGTGATTAGCCTTGTAAAAATAAGCAGTGTAACTGAGAGTAGCCTACATCTGT
>CM075018.1:18972979-18990581 GCA_037576675.1 Pangasius sanitwongsei
GATGGCACTTAAGTTCATATGTGAGTCAAGGCAGGTGACCGAATACTTTTGGTAATATAGTGTATATATATATATATCTCACAATAATATAGTGCATGTTGATCGTGATATAGTATTCATTATCATTAACTTTATAACACAAAATTGTTGAATTCTTTGTATGTATATATATATATATATATATATATATATATATATATATATAAAATTCTTTAAGAGACAAACAGTAACTTCTGTCTCTCACCTCCTGGTGGTGGTTTGTTCTTTGAGGTGAGGATGACGAAGCCAAAGCCCTCATTGTCTTTGCGCTGCAGTGTGACGTCATATGGCTCCGGCTGGGACAGAACGGGAGCGTCTGCATGAGGATGTCTGGGAGAGCCGTTAACCTGAGATGGAGTTGCCTGGGACTGTCCACCATCATCCTCTCTTTCTTCTGCATCAGGGAAAAACACATTCATCATCAGGGTGCAGAGCATCATGCCAAAGCCATTATTACTCATTAACTCATTTACAAGAGGCTGTGCAAGAGCTGAGTCGCTCCATATGTTCAACATGGAGCCGTACAGGAAGTCATTCCTGCTGACTGCTACTAGGCTTTGCATCTTTACCAAGAGTCATCACTTGGACAGCATATTTGTTTAAAAAAAAAAAAAACAAACAGCAACAACCATAAAATCTTCAGCTTATGAGTACTATAGACACACATACTAATGGTACCCTATTATCATTATTTATTATAACAATTATTATAAATGTGTGTATTTTAATAACACGTTTTACTTTGGTGTACATTTGTTTCCTGGGATTTCTAAAATTCTTTTCCTGTTTGGTAAAATTTGCAACATGCAGTAGGATGTAAGTAAGCAAAGAAAGAAGGAAGGAAGGAATGTAAGAAATAAGCAAATATGTAAGGAATTAAAGAAAGAAGGAAGGAATTTAGGAAGGAAGGTAGGAAGTAATAAAAAGAATTAAATAAGGAAGGAATTAAAGGAGGAAGGAAGATGGAACAAATAGTGGTAGAAATGTGTATCTTTCAATGTATTTGGAAATGTGACAGTTTTATGCAGTCACACACTATATTTTATGACAAAACTGGCAAAACATGTAGAAATTAATTTGAAGTGTGTTAGTTTCACAGATGTTGCTTCATTATTACAAGTATATGTGGACAGCTTTTAGATCCTTTCAGTAAAAATCTGATCTGTTGTTGCTGTTTGTTTATGTATTCATGAGCTGCCTTCATTCAGGAGCCCCACTACATGGCATCCTTCTGGCTCATTCAGTGTTCTGGATCTGTTTTCTTACATACAGTGTTGAGACTGTCTGAAGAAATTAGGAGACTATTTAAAGTAAGGCAGTGCTAGTTTTCTTGGTACCAGACAGTCTTACGTCAGTATACGGTGGGTATGTAAATAATCAAGTGTGTACACTGAACGCACACCTGCGTAGATGAGCTTCCTGCGCACAGTGAGCATGACCTGGCCATTGCGCGCGGCGTTGGTCATCAGCTCCAGGACCTGCTTGTGGGATTTTCCTTTTACCGGAACACCGTCGATACACATGAGCTCATCACCTGCCCGCAGACGCCCGTCCTTCTCTGCTGCACCCAGCGGAACGATAGCGCCAATGTACACCTACAGAAAGACAGAGAGATTTAATTCTTATGAACAATAATTGGTTGTATATATTTAACGACTGTGCACACAGTTCTAATGTTAGTTGCAATAGCAACAGTTATTATAGTTATGCCATCTTAATTTGCAGAACATTCATTCTGCTTAGTTTCTACATGCAACAATATTTACTATGACACTTTCTAAAAAGTCTATTTTATATGTTAAGAAATATGCCGGATGAAGGCAGCACTCACAGGCTGATCCGTTCCTTCCCCACCCAGCACTCTGAAACCAAAGCCGGACTCCTGGTTCCTTTTAATAAAGACATCCAGTTCCTTGGTGTTGGCAGCTGCAGGTACGAGTGGACAGTGTTAAGGGGTCAAGAGTCACTATACTACACCATCTACAACTAGTACAGTATACAATCAGTATATACAGTATCACATCATTGTTAACTACAGCACTATACCATCATTAACTACTATTCCATACCTGACACTACTATACTACACCACACCAGCTGTTACTATACCATGACAACTAACTATCATAGCATTACTAACTACTATACTACTACCCCAGCTGCTACTATACCATACCAACTAACTACACGATTGTCCCAAAGAACTACTACATAATGACATCACACTCACCGTCAACTTTATTAGAAGCACCTGTACGCCTGCATATTCATGCAATTATCCAATCATATGGCAGCAGTGCAAAGCATAAAATCAAGCAGGACAGTTGAACATTGCAAAAACATCCCGGTCTTTTTATACATCTTCAAATGTCCAGTTTCGATGAGCCTGTTGTGGCCCATCCACCTCAAGGTTTGACGTATTAGGTGTTCTGAGATGCTTTTCTGCTCACTATGGTTGTAAAGGAGTGGTTATACAGCCCTCCTGGCAGCTCAAACCAGTCTGGCCATTCACTTCTGACCTCTCTCATCGACAAGGCATTTCTGCCCTCGGAAATGCCGCTCACTGGTTGTTGTTTTTTTTTTGCGCCATTTTGTGTAAACTCCCAGGAGAAAATCCCAGGAGATCAGCAGTTTCTGAAATACTCAAATCAGCCCGTCTGGCACCAACAACCATCCAAGTCACTGAGATCACATTTTTTCCCCTCATTCTGAGGTTTAATATGAGCATTAGCCGAAGCTCTTGAACTGTACCTGCATGATTTTATGCACTGAGCTGGTGCCATATGATTGACTGATTGGATACGCCCACAAATGTGCAAGTATACAGTGATAAATGCAAATGTTACTCACGCTTGCTGTCAAGGATGGCTTTGGATTTGAGGTAGAGTTCGGATGGGTCCAGTTTGGGTGAGTTGGAGCGTACTATATTGGGAGGGAAGGGCAGCGACTGGGGAGAAGCTTGGGGGAGGGACTGAGGAAGAGCTTGAGGAACAGTCTGGGGAAGCATCTGGGGAAGCGTCTGGGGGAGTGGTTCAACAGGACTCGGACTGTCTGTGCTGACTGTGTTGGTGGTTGCTTCGTGCTTCTGGGTCACTGGCATTGGCAATGCCGTGGCACACTAACACACAAACACAGTTCTTAAGCTCCAGCATCTCAGGAAGGTCTCATCAACTATTAATACATTAATCAGGGAGGCTTGTTGCATAATAATATTATCAGGAATTTAAAAAACAGCTGCTTTAGTAATGTGATCAAAGCTTGTGCATTAGATACAGAAATTTTACCACACTACAGCACAAGCTAGACTCAAACGTGCATCAATAATGTTCCATGAATAAAACCTTGGGAATTAGGAGTTAGTGAATAATGTAGCGCTATGTTGAGCCTCAGCCCAGCTACGGCACAGCTGATTCATTATTCAGCACACGCGTCATCATTAAGAGCGCAGCCTGATATCATTAAACTCCAAACCCTGAAGCGTGTGTGTGTGTGTTCATTCCCAACAATTCTGTGATTAAAAGTGGTTAGATGAACTTACAGGCTTCAGAGACTTCACAGGAGACGTCTGACCTGCGGGAGGAGAGAGCAAATGAAAGGAAGAAAATGAGAATGAAGGAACATAAGTCGGGGTGGGGGGTGGGGGTAACAGAAGATTAGAGGGGCAATGACTAAAAAAAGATTAAAAGCTTGGGAATTAGGGCACACAAGAGCATTTATTTCATAAGCCAAGTACACTCAGAAGAAATGACACCAATAACAAGAGGTCTAACAGGATTGTAGGCATGCACAAGGAGCCTGTTGTTATGCTGTACCATTATAGTTATAATTAAGTTATATTTACAATGGGTTTGGGAAGTATTCACACCCCTTTGGTTTTTGCACACTTCATGCCCCAGTCTGAGGTGCACTTTAGAGCACATGTTCTACAAGAACCACTCTTATTTGGCTGCATTTATCCTTCCCTCAATTGTGAACACTCTCCCTGCCCCTGCTGCTGAAAAGCACCCCCATAGCTTGATTCTGTAGTGCTTGGTGTAGTGCTTGGTGTAGTGCTTGGTGTAGTGCTTGGAGTTCAAAACAAAAAGATCGGTTTTTGTCTTTTTCTTTATGCTCCTTTAAGTGCCTAGCCATGCTACCATAAAGGCCTGTCTGATGGAGGATTTCCAGGATAGTTGTCTCTACTGAGGTCTTCTGAAGATCTCTTAGAGTGGCCATGGAGTGGTTCTGTGTCACCTCCCTGACCAAGGTCAGCTCCAGCAAAACTCCTGGTGGTTCCAAACTTCTTCCATTTCACAGTGGAGCCCACTGTGCTCATGGGAGTACTCAAAGCTTTAGAAATGGTTTTACACCCTTGCTTCGCAGTGCTTTCTGACGTGCACTGAGAATTGTGGGACCTTATACACGTAGGTGTGTGCCTTTCTAAATCATGTCCAATCAACTGAATTAAACTGAACAGTTGGACTCCAGTCAAGTTCTAGAAACATCTCAAGATAATCAATGCAAACAAAATGCACCTGAGCTCAATTTTGAGTACCTTAGCACTCTAATTACTGGATTAATGGATTACTGTGTGTAACAGATTAATGGCCAATAAAGTCAGTTTAATCCATGTTTAATTACATCCATAACACAATTAAAAAAAAAACATGCAAAAATGTTAAGGGGCCTGAATCCTTTAGAAACCATATATATATTAGGTACATCAAGCTGATGAACCACTAAGTGGCAGTATACTCCACACTGCACATGTAACCTATACATGATAGTGGAAAGAAACACTGAAGGAGGAATGACATGATTCATTAGCTACTGAACTCTGGGAGGCATGAGCTGGTGTGTTTGTGAGTGAGAGACAGAAGATCAGGTTACACAAACGAGACAGACACATTTTTGTGGCTGAATAATTGAATATGTAAACACTGGGGTCAATCGAGAGTCAGGTGACTTGCCCAGTCCAGCCAAGTGCTTTAACAATTAACCATGTTCACATAAACATTCATTCTGTCTCAAATGCTACAACTCATGTCTGCTTACTGTCCATAGCAGAACATCAATACATACACAGTACCAGTTTTGATTTCCTTATTAGAGTGCTCATACGGTGTCGTTCTGTTGGCTTTCTCTCTCTCATATATATGTATGTATGTGTGTATGTATGTGTGTATGTATGTGTGTGTTTATCTTATTTTGCATGCTAACCACTAGTCAATGTGCTAGCAAGCTATTTATGCTATTCAGATTATACTGTATGCTTACAATAACGCTATAATTAATTATTAATAAAATATAATGAATATAATAATTATACCACAGTGCTGTTGAGTTCTCGATTCTGATTGGTCAGAAGGTGTGGATTAGTTTTATGTAAGAGATCTCCAGTGTCATGGTTTTTTTTTTTTTAAATCTTGAGGTCAGAGGAGTTTACACTTTGTGGTTTCGGGAACATGACGTGCTTCGTTTTTTAAAAAATTATTATTAATGTCATTAACTTCAAGAGAGCAAAAAAAAAGAAAGGCTGGAGAGGGAACTACTGATATAACACAAGTGAAAACAGGAACTAACTTGTTCTTGGATGTTCCACAACATTAAATGTAACTATAAATTGATAATAAATAACATGTTCTTCCATAAATAAAAAAAAAAAATTGTATGGCAAATTGTTGTGATATAAGATGAATAAAGCACACTGTGATGTGTTATTAGAGAAACGTAATTGACTTCGGGTTGGTAACAGTAACGCTGTTTCCCTCCGGGCCGCATCACACTACCCTGTCAGTGATTATTTTCCTACATCATCCCACTCTGTAGGGTTTAATTATTTACATAGATACACTATATTACAATTATGCTTACAATACAATAGCCATGGCATTCTGGTATTTAGAGACATTGAGAAAGTCTTTTTTGGGAAGCACTACTCAGTCTAGTTATTTTCATGAGCAAAAAAGGAAAACACTTCAAAAAACAACCAATGAGTCAATGAGTGCATTTTTAATACGTTTTTTTTTATATATCTTGTTGAACTCTTCCTGGCAAATTTCCAATTTTTTAAACCTTTTTTTTCCCCAAATGCGACTGATTAACTAGGTTTAATGGTATTTACTACTGCGTACAAATGTATTTTCTCCAAATGTCTGAGTGGTATCATATAATGTTTATTTTTTAACCACTCTCTCTCTACAGCATTTCTTTGTCAGAATTCGTTCTACTGGGATCCTCTTGAACATTTACCTTCATAACTCCAAAACACACAAGATCAAATTTGAAGAGTCTCTTATAGTGCGTTATATAGAAGGACCAATATTACATAAGATCATTAAAACCTTAACACTGTTTCTCCAACTGTGTCTTGTAAAAGTATAGGAAACCCAAAGCTCAAACTCAGCCACTACTCTGCTCCCTGGTGATCTTTTCTCTCAGATTTAAGAGCATTTCAGTGAAAAACCTAATCCTGCAACAGAAAACCTGGTTTCTGAGATGTGTAAATTGGTGTTCTGGTCACAAAATCTATTGCAGTTTAAAAAAAAAAACAAAAAACCAGCCTTGCAGCAGAACCAATAAACTTATGAAAGAAACTGGCCCTAGTTCAGTGACTTGTGATTTTTAAACATGAACATCAACATAAAGGCAGCTCATCAGGGAGAAAAAAAAAAAGTTTTCACAGTCTTTCAAGGAGTTTTTTTTTTTTTTTTGTAAATTTACCTTGTCTGGCCTAATTTGTGATTAGTAATGACAGCTTATTCAAAAACAACGGACAATAAAAAGTTCAAAAATTATTTAGCTATAGCTGGCTATAAATCAGGGGGGGTCAGTCTTTGTAGGTAATGAGCCACATTACACATTCCATGTCAAGTGGACCAGACAAAAAAAAAAAAAATAAAATAAAAATAATAAAAAAAAACGTTTTAGTGGCATAAACTGGCTGAACACATATCACCTTTGAAACATTAAAAACATAAAATAAAATAAGTATATATTAAGAGATTTTTTTTGGCTGCTAATCAATAGGACATATTATCAGTAGCTGAGTTGACTGCGCCCCCTAGTGAAGCAGCAAAGACTAGCTTTAGATTTTTTTCAAATCTTTAACTCTTTAATTAAAAATCTTTTGATGTTTAATTTATTCTAAATTCATTTGGTGGGTCAGGTTAAAATCTTCACTGGGCCGATCCTGGTCTGTGGGTTGTATCTTTAACACCCCTGCTGTAAACTAATCGCTAATGGTTATGCATTAAAAGGTAACGGTTTTCACCATTCAGTCCTGTCCGTTCCTTATCTGGACCTTGGTAAGCACAGGTAATGCTAAATACCCTAAAAATTCCTTGCGTATAGAGAAAGAGAGACGATGCAAAACAGTTTTATGAATGATGATGATTGTGTTCTGGACTCTCCATGTGTTTGGCTGATATGTTTTTGATTACATAATGCGAGAATGCTCTCTACAGAATCTTCACACAAACCACTCGCTCGTTACAATGCCGTGCTTCAAACGTGCAAAACATTTCGTGAGAATGTGATAGGCTGTTAAGCTAGCGAAAGAAAACGAGGACGCTGTATGTTTGTGTCTGAGCAAGAAAAAGTGCTGATTGCAACACGCACAGAGTGGTGAGAAGTAACACGAGTGGTGAGAGGGACAGATGTGAAGAGTGTGCGTGCGTGCGTGCGTGCGTGTGTGTGAGACAGAGGGGGATGGGGGACTATTAAGTATTAAATGAACATTTATTAATTAATTAAGGTTTATCCTGATCAGTGGCGCCGTGGATCCGGAGTCTATCCCGGGAACACTGGGTGTGAGGTGGGAATGCACCCTGGATGGGATGCTATTTCATGACATGGCATGAACAAACACATACATTCCACACCGAGGGACAATTTGCAGTAGCCAGTACACCTAGCAAGTGTTTTCCCTTTATCATACAACAGCTGAAGGCTAACACATGCTTCCTTTGAGGCGTGTGAAGCCAGGCATCTGCATCATTTCGATCTGCTGCTCATGCTGGAACACACTCAGAGGAAAGCGCTATCCGCCCTCTTCCTCATACTTGAGCTCAGACACCATGACTGTCACTGTGACTGACAGCGGAGAGGGCGTGTGCCATCAATCCCACCCAGAGAGCCAGGCCAGTTTTGCTCCACTGACTCCCAGTCGTGGACGGCTGTGGCAACTCGCGATATCCTGATAACAGGGCGAATGCTTTCCTGTTGTGTAAGGAATTACCAAGTAGCTGGATATGTAGCTGGATACCCCTGATATAGACTGTTTATATTCATACCATCTTAAAGACACCTTAGGAACAACTGTTATTCACAACACTGGGACAAAATGGATACATTCCAGGCACAAGTCAACTCACGAGGCGCACCCTGGGCAGGTGGGGTTGATTGGGTGGAAGTGCGAGGCTCGTCAACCTTTTCATTGCAATTATAATTCACCTCACACACAGTGGCGAGCTATAAAAATTACAAAGTGCTCCTCTAAGACTGGCCATTAAACTTGCTGCGCCTATTTTGAGCATAATTAAGGACAAGGATGGACTAGACGCAACTTGGAGTGTTTATCATCCATGTCGCTATTACTACTGTCATTAAAATAATGACGCTATTGCCCTGGTAACCAGCTGTAAAGTGGTCCGGAGTGCTGCAGTTCTGCTCCTACAGGCAATAAATGATCTTACAGAGCAGAGTTTGTACCCCAGATCTCTGACAGGAACGCATTGTTCTTCTCGCTTAATGCTTGCACACTCCTCCGTCTCTGTCTCACACACACGCACGCACGCACGCACACTCTTCACATCTGTCCCTCCCACCACTCGTGTTACTTCTCACCACTCTGTGCGTGTTGCAGTCAGCACTTTTTCTTGCTCAGACACAAACATACAGCGTTCTCGTTTTCTTTCGCTAGCTTAACAGCCTATCACATTCTCACGAAATGTTTTGCACGTTTGAAGCACGGCATTGTAACGAGCGAGTGGTTTGTGTGAAGGTTCTGTAGAGAGCATTCTCGCATTATGTAATCAAAAACATGTCAGCCAAACACATGGAGAGTCCAGAACACAATCATCATCGTTCATAAAACTGTTTTGCATCGTCTCTCTTTCTCTATACGCCAATTTCTCTTCTTCAGTTGAGCGCAAGGAATTTTTAGGGTATTTAGTATTACCTGTGTGCACCTTAAGGTTTTATTTAGAGTTCCAAACGCACCAGTACGAATTTTGCATTAAAAAAAAACATGTGGATGGAAACCCTTTATGGTGTCATGTAAGGAATAAAACCCTTGGGCTCGTGTTGTTATAGGAAAATAATCAACGACAGGGTGAACATGGAGTGGAGTTAATGTCGTCACTCCACCTAGAACAGCGTGTAGTACTATCATATACTACAGCTCCTTGTCTATGATTAGATCTTTTAATTTATTAATGAATGACACTCTACTTTTTAACCATTTATAGTTGCATTTAATGTTGTGGAACACCCACAAAACAAGACAGTTCCTGTTATCGCTTTAATCTGTTTATTGTTAGTCTTAGATTATACAAGTGTCTGTGAATGAGTTGTTACTATCGAAACAGTAATGTATTAGACCAAGTGCGTCAGAGCTGCTGTTACAGAAAAGTAATCAACCCCTTCTTACCAATCAGCTTTGAGAATTCACAGCGCCGTGGTATATAAAATTGGACCACGTATATGCACTGTGCTTTCAACATTGATATAATGGCATGCTTACTGTAGACATGTTCCCGGCTCTTACCTCCTCTGAGTACGAGCACGTTGACCTCGGAGCCGAGGGGCAGCTCTTTCAGGATGTCCACTACCTGCGTGTGGCTCAGCGTTTGCACGTTCTTCCGATTGATCTCTTTAATCACGTCGCCTTTGAGCAGGCCGCGGCACCACTGGGCGTCCAGGATCATCTTCACCTTCTGGCCCAGCGGGCAGTCGGCGATGGCAAACCCAAATCCGCTCGGCCCCTTGGCCAGCGTCACGCTCACCAGCTCCGGCTGCAGCAGCGTGAGCTCGGGGGTGTCCTCCTGTCGCCCGTCGGGTACAAGCGGCTGCCGATCGGCTGGTGGTGCGGCTGCGGCTTCTCCCGCAGCCTCGTCACCGGCGTCCTCGGGAAGGGGGTAGCCTCGGCACAGCACCATGTCCACGTACTGGTTCACGGCCACTGACTGGAACATCTGCACCACATCTGCGTGGGTTTTACCTAGCACACATGTGCCGTTGATGTCTACGATGACGTCCCCTGGTAGAGAGAAGAGAGAGTGTTTTTATTTGTAATTATTCGAATTAGTGACCTTTCATTAGAATCAGCAATATAAATCTAAAGAAGAGTAGATGCAAATAAATTCAAAATATTAAAGACATCATAAATGATCCTGATGTGATTTATAAACCTGCCAGTGTGTTTTTTTTCTTACTGATTAAAGTTTAACATTTAAAATCACTTTTAATGAACTCTCTTGTTTTTGTCTTTTTTGCTTTTGTACACAAATCAATTCACTTTTTTTTTTTTTTTTTTATAAACTCAAGCAATTTTTATGGACCAAACAGAAATTGCAGCATTACAAAATAGGAAAAAAAGTAAAATCTGTACACACTGACTCTATTTTTACGCTCTGTTCAAAATCTCTTTATCTAGGTCATGCGAGAGATTCATTTGAATAACTCACTGTGATTGGACCCTGGCTGAAATCAACATGCAGAACAGTGTGTGTGTGCACCAAACCACAGAAGGCTCCTTCACTACAGCTGATGGGGGACTATTAAGTATTAAATGAACATTTATTAATTAATTAAGGTTTATCCTGATCAGTGGCGCCGTGGATCCGGAGTCTATCCCGGGAACACTGGGTGTGAGGTGGGAATGCACCCTGGATGGGATGCTATTTCATGACATGGCATGAACAAACACATACATTCCACACCGAGGGACAATTTGCAGTAGCCAGTACACCTAGCAAGTGTTTTCCCTTTATCATACAACAGCTGAAGGCTAACACATGCTTCCTTTGAGGCGTGTGAAGCCAGGCATCTGCATCATTTCGATCTGCTGCTCATGCTGGAACACACTCAGAGGAAAGCGCTATCCGCCCTCTTCCTCATACTTGAGCTCAGACACCATGACTGTCACTGTGACTGACAGCGGAGAGGGCGTGTGCCATCAATCCCACCCAGAGAGCCAGGCCAGTTTTGCTCCACTGACTCCCAGTCGTATCCTGATAACAGGGCGAATGCTTTTCTGTTGTGCTACTTGGGAGCATTTAATTCCTTCTTAAATGAAATGGCAGATTATTATTTAGTTATCGCTCTGTCATAGAAAACATTAAGGTTCATTTTTTTTGTCTTAATTTTGTTGATGCAAACTACGAAAACTAACACTGGCACTATTTTCACAGAATATTTAGTACACTAGTACTCTGCAGCGAGCACACTAGCACATAGTACACTAAGTCTTGATGTGTCATTTGTGATCGAGTCGAGATGTTTGATATTAATGTTGAGAGCCGGCTTGCATGTATGAGCCATTTTCTTTCGTTGTAGCCGTAGACGATGTTGTTACTCTTGTAATCTAGTTTAATCAAAACGCTCTAACGTCGAAGCTCTTGTTTAGCGTAATTATGAGACTCTTAGCTGTGTGTATGAGGTGGCGTGACAGGGAGGATTTGTCTGTATATTTTTACAGGTCAAAATATTGCTGCATTCCCTGTCGCTGAGAGATGACGAGTTGCAATCCCAGCGATGCTACAGTCATGTGGTTGGGAGTGTAGAGAAAAATTGGCTGTGCTCTCTGTGTGGGATGGATGGCATACTCCCTCTTCCCTGTCTGTCACAATGACACTAGCCAATCGTTGGCTGTCTATGAGTTCATGTATTCGGAAGAGGGTAGATAGCACTGTCCTCCAAGCGTGTTATGGCAAACGAGTCACTTCGGAGCCGAAAGGGTCGACTCTTATTAGTGAGCTGAGCCAAATGTGACTCAAGAGCCACAATTCCCATCACTAACACTAACTCGACATGACAAATGAAAAAAGCCCTGAGAAATGTTCCATTCCTGCTGCAAAGTGCTAAATACATTGCTTCATTTGTTTGTTCAAATGCAAAAATTCACCATAACCTCTACATAAAGTTCATTTTCACGTCTGCGGCTCTCCAAAGCCCTTCATTTCTCTCTGGACTGCAGTTAGAAAAAGGACAAGCTGCACGTGACTGATTTTGCACATATTTTCGTGACATTAAAACAATGAATCAGCATTGTCCTGTTCTGGTCTGAAACAGGTTCCGAAAGACTCAATTCAAAGAAGACATCTGCTTGTATTGATGTGCAAAACACTTCTCCCTTTGCTAAGAAGGCTATTAGCAGGCTAATGAATAGGAGTGCACCCTTGAGGTCTGCTTTATAAATATTAACACTCGCTCAAAGAAACTGGGCTGTGACAGAGTGGACAGCCACTCTACAATAACAAGACGATAAAAAAAATATATATATATTTTAAGAATAGTGATGTGTTTCTGTGACATTCAGAAAGGTTTAGAAGATATAGGTCCTTTAAAACCACACCTGCCCGCATGAGTCATTGTCAGTTTGTGACAAACGCTGCAAGTGTGTGTCAAATACAAACAGTCATGGAGACGCTGGAACACACACTTCACTAGAGCATGTTTTTCCAGCACCCAGACTAGAAAGTCTACACCAAGTGGGTGTGGATGCTTCCCAGTGCCATTGTTGATGGACGGAAAAGTCGGCAAAAAAAAAAACAAAAAAAAAAACATATGACTCGAGTTGCTGCTGTCACAAGTTTCCATCATCTAATGTGATGGTGGTGTTTGTGAAGCAGAGCAACAAGCTAATTTGATGCAAAAAAAAAAAAAAAAAAGAAAGTGCCAAGGAGAGAGACTGAGACACAGTCGCTCTTACATGAAAATATAATAAGGAATAAGTAAGGAATATATACTGTATAACATGACCAAGGTGTATTCTTAAAGGAAATTAATCAACCCCAGGGTTGGCGTGATCACCTCCAAAGTTCCCACCCATAACAGTTTTATTCCTCTTATGCCACAGCAACTTTTCGACAATTACAATTTTTCATTTCGACATTTATAGCTACATTTAACCTCGTGGAACGTCCATAAGGCAAGTTGGTTCCTGTTATAGCAGCTATAAACAATCCTTTGATTCGTTTCTGCGTCAGTCTTAAATTGTTTTCCTTTCTCTTGAAGTTGATAATGCAAAAAACGCAGCTTGTAATGTTAGTGAGAAACCCGTAAACTCCTCTGTCCTGCCGACGTTGCCATGTCAGTAAGTTTTCCGCCTGTTACAAAACACTGACACTGGAGACTCCTTCCATAAATGTTAAATAAACTTCACCAAATCTTCACCATCCTTTTTACAATTTGTTTATTATTAAACTTAGATTATGATGGAGCTAAGTTTCGATTATAGTAATTTAGACTAGTTTTAGATTACTTAGATTATGATGAAACTTTCCTGTGAACGATCTGTTACTATAGAAACAATACCACCTTAGAACGAGTGCATGCATACAAACGTGCCATTTGCATAAAGAGAAGCACGAGCTGTAACTTCTCTCTACACTTCACCCTCGTCTCTATGACAAAGCAAGGAGATTTTGACGTGTCTTATACAAACTGATTTTGCTGTTGCTTGCCTTCTCTCAGCACATGTTCTATTAATTCCTAACACGGCCAGCAACACAGAACTCAACAAGCCTGTACTGAGAATCTATTAAGAAAATATGAAAATTCATTTAAAAAATACAGCCTAAGTGTAAATTTAAATGATGTAGCATAAATACGTACTCTGATATTTGCCGCAGAATAGTTGTGCATGAACAATACATAGCACTAATTTGGAACCTCAAGAGACGGTCATTTTACCTGCAAATCAGATCTCGCTACTAACGTCCACACCAACGCGGGTCAAGTCAGTTTTAGGATAAAGTTTAGACGAGTTTAAGTGAAACTCCAAAAGAAACGCACATTTCCAAGCAGAGGAAAGTGTCAGAAGTACCACCTTTCAAAGAACACTCTGAAACCTGCTGACATCTCGCCCTTGCTGATCCCATTTCACAAACATTGCTGACATCATCTTAAAGGGCCGGTGTGTAATCAGTAACCTTCAACACAACAGATAATCCTAATATAATCGCACTCCTCTCACCTACTGTATGAAGCATTTTCCTTAGTTTCCAGTAATCCAGTGAAAGCTGACTGATGCTTCGCCCAGTAAAAATGATGATCTCATGACACCAAGACTGAAAAGAAAAGCTTGCTAGAACACCTCAGTAAGCTCAAATCACTCTCAGCACTTCTTTAATCCATCACCGAGAGAGCGTCAGCGATGAAATTGTCCCTTTCTGTCACATCATCAGTTTACTATAATCTTGTACATAGGAATGTGCAATGTGACGATATGATATCAATATCGTGATATGCCAGAATATACCTTTCTAAGATATCACGGGTATTGCGTTATCTTTTTATAACTTTTTTCTTCCAAGCAAAGTCTGACTGGAAGCAGCTAACAACAATCATACTGAATCCTTAATATTTAACATTTGACTGTAAAATGTCCTCCTTTTTATGTTCAATCATTTTTGTCATATTTGTTATTCAAATAAAAGTATAACTGAACTCAATTTTCAGTTTCTTTTAATGCTTTTGCAGCTTCTTTGGGAACTATTTCACCTACACTCAGAATAATTAAAAATTATAGTACAATCAGAATCTACAGGATGTGACGTAGCACAAAAAAATTCATTTATGAAGTGGACTCTAAAGACCACTGTTGTAGCTGTGTATGCTGGTGAGCAAAAATAAACGCAGTGTGTAAGTTATCAGGACTCACAAAAACTGAGAACCTGCTAAAAGTTTCCCAAAGTGCCACGTTCCACTTAGCACCTGCAGCTTGCTGATAGCACGTTCCTTTTTGGCTCCACTACATCCAGAGTGAGAACACGGCTGTACCGAGGCTCACATCATCTTAAAAGACCAACATGGAAATCAGTAATCTGTCTCTACCGTTCTCACCTCAACGAACAGCCCTAACACTTCAGGTACAAAAACATAGGAAGATGTACCCGAGTATGATCCAAAATAACCCACCACCAGGAAACGATGTATGATGTGTAATTAAAAAAAAAAAATTCAAGTTTATTTTTCTTTATTAAATCTGAATTTGAATATCCTCTGGTGATATCTGTTTTCTTTCCACCTGATATTGACTCAGTAGCATCTTCCTCTGTACATTCAGCCTGCTTCATTCGGCCATTTTATATAATCACATTTAATGTTGTGGAACATCTGCGAAACAAATGAATTTCTGTTTTCTCTTATGTCACGGCAGTTATAAACATTCATTCATTCACCAGCCTATGTTTTCTCTCTCGAAGTTAAGAAACGTCATGTTACAAAGAAACCGCAAAGTGTAAACTCCTCTGTCCTGAAGACTCGCCCATGTCGGGAAACCTACTGACTTTTACAAAAGCGCTCGCAGAAATGTTAGACGTTTCCTAACAGAGAGCTTGTCAATGATTATATCTTTTTTCTTGGTTAAAACACAAGTTTTTTAAATCTATTTATTATTAACCAGTACGTTTCTGTGTATGAGGTGTTACTACAGGAACGACAGTGTAGTAGAACGAGCGTGTTAATATAAACAATCATGCACACTTTCTGATTCCCGTATTCAACCTTTTCGAAGGATCTGATTCAAGTTGGCCAGAAGAATTGCCCCAAGATAGAATATTTAGGAAACAGCGAATCCAATCTAGCCAAGTCCGTAGTTAAAGAATGGGCAGATTTCCCCTCATTATGAGCAATGCCACATGGGAGTTCTCCTGTGGTCAGAAGATAGAACACAGCAAGCTTTATTGTGGCATCAATTTTACATTTTAGCTGAATTATTTCAATTAGATGCATGGCCTGAAGTCCCCCGGGGAAGCTAGTGCAGAGACATTAATTTCCACTCTTTGTAATGGACAGCGGTGAGCATCAGTGCTGTGCAATTATCGCCCAGTGCGGTTCTGTTGTAATGCCAGTTCCCTTGGCGCGGGCACAGTCGCTCACACACACAGTTTCTGATTTCTATTATTACTGTTATTGTGACTGTGCAGTTGATACCTCAGGTGGGTTATTTACAAAGCTTCTAGCCAGCAGCATCTTGAGAGCGGCACTCCACACACAGGGAGCATCAGATTGGAAAAGCGTGTGGTATGGTAGAGGAAAAGAATAAACCCGAGACATTGACAACACACTGCTGATATCCACAGAGCTGTTCCCCCAACCCGACCACTGTTTATGAGGATGAACTCCTTTACTGAAAGAGAAAAGGCTATCTTGCCAGACCAAAATGTTTCAGCACTTATATTATAGCCTTAAATGATTTATAGCATTTTGCATTTAAAGATAAACGGAAGGCCAGCAATTTTTCTCTTTCTACCACAACAATGGATTCTCAGTTTGGACTGGTGAGGAGATGTTGTTTCATTTTCAATAACAGTACCTCTAAAAGTGTCTGCTTCGAGGTTTATAGTCTATACGGCTGACGCGCCAGACAAACGAATTTTAACACATGCGTAATTGCGGATATGGTGGTTTTCTGTGAGGAAACGTTTATGTAGCGTTTTTAGAAGGCGCCTCCAGTGTCAGTCTGAGGTAAGGCTGAAACTTTAAGTTTTCCGGACAGAAGGATTTGCACAAGATGCATTTGTTTGTCTTTAGAGAGAGAAAAAAGAACAACTTAGCAGTTTATAGCTGCTATAATGTAAGTGATAACAGGAACTAAGCTGTTTCTATGGGCATTCCACAACATTAAATGTAACTATAAACAGATAAAATTGAATTTAATTAATAAAAACTGTAATCGTTGAAGATTTGCTTGGGTATAAGAGCAATAAAAGACTTCAATACATGCTGTTATTGGAAAATAATCAACTTTCAGGTGGCAATATTAACTCATCTTTACCTCAGGCCACATCACACCACCCTGTCGCTGATTATTTTCCTATAACAGCACATCCTGTAGTGTTTTATTCCTTACTTATTTAACTACATGGGTGAGGGTTCACTCAAAGCGTCAAGTCTTCTAATTTGTTGTTTTTCATGTGGGATACAGCTTTGATGGTACGTTTCGAAGCGTCGGGTTGTTTATGATAAAGCAAAACCCACCAGGGGCGATCTTGTTGTCCTGCGCTGCAGGGCCGTCCCTCAGCACGTTCTTCACCTGTAGGAACTCGTCTGGTCTGTCTCCACCGATAATGGTGAAGCCAAAACCCTGTGGGCTCTTCCTCAGGGCCGTGCGCAACACCGTTCCGTGTAGCTGCGACGGGTCGCGTGTGAAACCCCTCAGACAGCCGTCCTCTGAGAGAGAGAGGTCAAGACACAGAATACAAAGCAAGAAGGAGAAAAACAGTGAGACACATACAGAGAAACACGGTACAAACATGACCTAGAAAAGACAGGGCAAGAAGGAGAGAGAGAGAGAGAGAGAGAGAGAGAGAGAGAGAGAGAGAGAGAGAGAGAGAGAGAGAGAGAGAGAGAGAGA
>CM075018.1:18990681-19019021 GCA_037576675.1 Pangasius sanitwongsei
TACAGAGAAACACTGTACAAACATTACATATACAATACAGTGATAGATTGAGAGAGAGAGAGAGAGAGAGAGAGAGAGAGAGAGAGAGAGAGAGAGAGAGAGAGAGAGAGAGAGAGAAACTGAGACAGAATCACACAGACAAGGGAAGAGAGAGACATACACAGAGAGGGAGACATACACACACACACACACACACACACACAGCAAAAGATACAGAATGTGGAAGGACTCTAGATATCAGAGTAGATTAAAGTCATTATTCCATCTCGATCACTAATTACCAGCATATGAATATTTCTGCTCAGTTTAATCACTGTTAATTAATGACTGCTAAATAAATACTCTAACAGCTTTTGGTAATGACACTATGCTCTTCTGAGACTTATTTAACCAGTGCTGCACTGGCGGCTGAGGAAGGTGCTACAGCTTAGTGTGTAGGTGGATATGTTCACAGAGATTAAACTCTGATGAAAAAGAGCAGGCATTAAAGGTGTCTGGAAAATATAATGTCAAAAACATATCCTATTGTTACTCTGTCTGTATTGTGTGTTATCTCAATTTCATTCTAATAATATAATATAATATAATATAACCCTTTTATAACAATCTAATTATTTAGAGAATGTATTTACTGTGACTACTCTTAATGTTTCATGTCAGACCTCCAGCATGCAGTATATATGTACAGTCGGAGATTTAAATCTTGCACCCTATTCTGGTGTTATGCTTGAAACGTGGTTACTCGTGTGCGTCCTGACACAGCGCCTAAGACTAAAAGCGATATCAGATATTTAATGATTTCATGCCAGTTGCTCCGGGACATAGTCATCCCTGTAAAGCTGGATGGCGATGTTAAACACACGGACACGCTCCATTAGTTTGTCTTTAAATCTTTTCGGGCATCAGCGTTATTGTTGTCATGAGCTGTCTCAGACTGAAAACTATGCCTTTACGTTTAAAAGTACTTAATAATCTGAAAGGTCCAAGAGATTGGTAGATAAAACGGACTTTGTGGTTGGTTTAAAGGCTTTATACATGTTTTTAAAGTTCAAAACACTAACCGTAATAGGTAAATCGGTGTTAATACAAAAACAGTGTAGAACAGTACATAATTAGAGAAGTAGAAGTAATTTGAGACATGCTATAGCTCGGTCTGTTGTCACATTGTGCTATACTGGACATGCACAAGCGTAGTGTTACATTTTTTAACTTTTTTTTTTTTTTAAACAATTGAAATACATGGCAGCCATCTCACCAGGATAAACCCGGCTGAAAGCATTCTTCGGGTTGTCTCCATAGTTGTTTGCGGAATCAGAGGATTTTCCCTTTCACAGAAAATACCAAGCTGAAGGCTAGAAATATCCAAAAAACCTTAATAAAACTTATTTTTTGCTCTACATTAAAAGGTTCATCTAGGGAAAAAAAACCTAGTGAAACCTTCAAGGTATTCAATTTAACCTCAGGGTATGATGATCTACAAAAATGGCATACACAGGTATCCACTGTCAAGACGTCAAGACCTGCTGCCTCTTCTCCTTCAGCCAATGACAATACTGAAACAGTCCACAGTACACTAGCACTAGTTTGTGGAATATAATTATTAGCCTCAAATAAAGTGTGTGTGTGTACAGCACTGGCACCTAGTGTTCACCTGCTTCCCTCTTCCAAATTCATCACTGTTGCTCCACACACAGAAGCAAGGTTGGAAAAAAGAATCGAAATCTGATTCAGTAGCCCTGGGAGGCTGTGTGTAATTTCAGTGCGTAATTTCTTTGAAAGAAACAGTGTCAGTCATGAAAGAATACATGGCTCATCACCATGATAACCAGGAATTCGAAATGAATCTTGGAACTTAAAAATTAAGACCAAAAACAAAGTATTGTAAACAGAAATGTAACTAGAAGCATTAACTGGAATTCTCAGTTAGTCGTTAATACCATTAATTTTGCGTCTTGCGTAGCCCACTAGCTTAAAATTAATACTAAAAGAAGAACAGGAATACCCTACAATATCCTAGAATAATTGCACTTCACTCTATTCATCTGTAAAATAGACATTTATTCTAAGAGTATATGAACAGTACAGTTTATGGCTGTACATGAAAACGCCATTGCGGCCTGGGCGGAAATTGACTTGGATATTAATGACAATGAATTAATCACTGTGACATCTCAGACAGATATATTATGACATTGCGAAAAAAAAAAAAAAATCATTTCCAGGTATGCTGCACTCGAAGATTTTTAAAAACAGTGTAGCCTAATTTTTACACAGCAACCACACCAATGAAAATAAGAGAACATGCTACATTATTTATAAATATTCTAGCAATTTCCCCAATCCAAATGGGTTTACTACTTGCACTATAGCTGGAGCGTTGCGTAGCATTTAATGTTATAAGCCAATACTTATACTGAGGTGCCCAAATAACTTCATATCTCCGTTTTTGTTATAACATATTGGAAGCTTTTCTGATTTTGTTTTTAATACTTTAACACGTTTAACGCTTTAACACGCTTTCTGCAAGGCCGGCTAGTATAAATGCTAGTATAAAAGTGAAAAGAAGGTTTAATGTTTGGCATCTACGTTGAATTATTTACTGTCGACAGATGCCGTGAAGCTGATTAGTTTAGTCTTTTTTAGGGACCAAGAACAGCAGCACCACCAGTGTACACAGAATTGTCGGCTGATTTCTTTCTAGCCCATAGTGTAGAATTTGTGCAGTCAGTCGGTACAATAATAATTAATGCTTACTTAAAACTCAAAATATTGCATGTTATTCTTTTTTATGAAGGGTGCCAATAATTCTGGAGAGCACTGTAGGTGTAGATGTAATAGAATGCCCCACATCATTTTCATGCCTACAACGAGTGTGATCAGGGTCATCCCTCGTAGCTTTGTTGTCGGATTTTTTTTTAGTCTTATCATCTAATATCATAACCCGCTCTCACTCATCCTCTGGACTGACTTTCGCGGACGGAACAGTATCAGATTTATTAGAAAACACCATCGCCTACACCATCAAGTAATGGCTGGCTGAACATCATGTGCATCATCTTAATTTAATACGAGAGCGCCGGGCAGCAGGTTTGGCTGATAGCCAGTCGCAGTGTGAAATAAACTCATCTCTACATCAACACGCTGAATGCCAAAACTCATCAATTCCCCAAACGGTCTCGACGAAACCGTTCAGCGGAAACAATAACGCAATATTAATCATTACAGATAAGCATTTGATAGTGTTCATGATTTGTAGAGCGTACATTCCATTTCTCGTGGGAACGATTGCTCATTTTTGTCTCTTGTAATGGACGAATGGTGAAATCACATGTACACACACACACACACACAAAAGGCAGTGATGAACAAGTCAGCATCTCTCAGAGTGAGAAATGAAAGAAAATGGAGAACGAGCATGCACCACTAGAGGTGACCTTTAACAGGGGTCAACATTTTGACCCTGCTGCTAAGAGCATAAGTGTAGATGAGTTGTGAAGAGCAGGATCATGATTAACTGACAGATTGTGGACTTGAAAAGGTAGTGTGAAGGCTAACACTGTCATTTACTGTTATTTCCTAAACCTTTGCGCAGAATGACACGTCACCTGAAAGCAGGAAAACTGCTCAACTACATGTCATTTATGGCATACATTTTAATTTATTAATTCATCTTCAATAAGTGCATTATTAATTTGTTCTGTATGCATCTATTATATAACTATTTAATAATATATATGTATCATAAATAACATGATGTACAGTGCTAATGTTCCGTAGCAGTATAAAATTAAAGGGTAATTAATATTTAAATGCAATCGAATACTAATATTTAAGCAACTATTTTAAGCGTGTGGTGTCTAGGTGGGTGTGTGAAAGAAAGAGTGTGTGTGTGTGTGTGTGTGTGTGTGTAAATGCTAAAAGTGAAGAGAGGGGCAGAATGATGTTTACATCTACTTGATTAACTCATCACAAAGAGAATGAGTGTGTCTGTCTCAAGGCGAGCTGATTATAAAAATGTCAGTGTGTAATTAAAGGTGCCAGTGTGAAACCAGAGTGCGTGCGTGTGTGTGTATGTGTGTGTGTGTGTGTGTGTGTGTGTGTGTGTGTGTGTTGGGAAGGTCAACTATGAGGTGCATTGTCATAACAGCACACATCAAAACAACAAAGCCTATAAGTAAGAGTATAGTGAGACACTTCAGTGGCTCTAGTGCAGCAAACATGGTGATTAACAGTTATACTACTGTTTCTCATGCTGCCTGATAACCTGTTACTATCCAGCAGAGGTATGCTGGAATAGAGTGAACTGACTGAGGCCACATCTGTTAATACGCTCTATATTAGAAACAATAAACACAAATAATGTGCATTTGTGTTAGAGCTCATCCTTGACTAAAAAAAAAAAAAAGTACTGAGTGGAAATAAAGTTTTTGTTGCACATAAATATATAAAATAATGGTGTGGTTGAATAGGTGGGTTGGATGGATGGATGGATGGGTTGGATGAGTAGGTAGTTTGGATAGATGGGTTTATTGTATGAATGGGTTGGATTGGTAACTGGGTTGGATGGGTAGGTGGAAAGATGGATGGATGGGTAATTGGATTGAATGGATGGGTGGGATGGATAGATAGGTTGGTTGGTTGTATGGGTTGGACAGGTAGGTGGGTGGGGTGGGTTGAATAGAATGGTGGATGGGTTGGATGGATGAGATGAATGGATGGGTTGGATGGATGTGATGAATGGATGGGTTGGATGGATGTGATGAATGGATGGGTTGGATGGATGAGATGAATGGATGGATTGGTTGCATGGATGGATGGATGGGTGAGATAGATAAGTTGCATGATTGGCTGGCTTGGATTGGTTAGATGGATTAGTAGGTGGTTTAGATGGATCAGTGGGATTGATGGATGGATGGATGACAGATAGGTTGGTTGAATGGATGGGTTAGATGGATGGATGTGTTGGATGGATGGGAGGGATGGATTGGTGGATGTGTTGGTCATCCACACAATATTTTTAAAGCACAATTATGGGAGAATTTTAGCATTCTTTTAGCATTTAGAATTTAATAATCATGCTTACCTAAGGTTGAGAATAAATAACACTATTCACGTGTGTAGAAATGTTTAATGTTGTGATGTAAACAAGATTTTCAACAAGAAGATTTAGGGTACAGGTAAATAGTTAACTCTGAATCTGCAATCTGAATTTAATTGGATTGACAATCTCTGCACGGAAGCACTGCTAATGCCAGACTGTCTGAATTTTTCCTCGCCAGCTCCTAACACACCTTCTTACCAAGCCGTTAAGAACACTGAATACCTGGTTCAGGTGTGTTAGAAACCGGGACAGGGCAAAAATGTGGGTGATATGGCAAGGCCTGAGAAGCAGTTTGGAAAACACTGAACTAACACACCCACAGAAAGGGCCATTTAATTACAGTAGCTGGATCAGGTATGTTGAGGCACAAAAAAAACCCCAAAACAATAAAATATGAATTCAGGATGAGGGCTTAGAATCGCAGCGTTACGCTGTGTGTGTGGCAGCCTGGGATCGGACGTCAATGTGGCTGAACTTTGGGAATTTTTTCAGAGTTGTTTTTTTTTTCTAGTCTGTGTTTACATGTTAAAACTAGCTAGCTTGCGCAGTGTGTCCTGATACATAGCGCATGTAACTTTGGATAGCGTTAGTTATAATTAGCTGTCTCTTTAATACTAACCTATTAAAATGCTATCCAATAAGACAAGTACACTTTAACATAATATTAAAAATATATATAATTTTGGCACAAGACTGAGATGCAGTGTGATATTTGAGTCACTACCGAATTATTTAGGAATTACAGCCTAGACTGAAATAAATAAATGAAGGGAAATCTCATGGTAAATGGATTTAATCTGGCAATTGATCTAGTTAACCTGGCTGGTTCAATTCCCAAGCTGACAGGTAGACATTGTGCTTTGAAAGAATGATCCGCTTCTCTCCGTTTCATCCCATGCTCTGTGTATGTGTCTGTGCGTGTGTGTGTCCTGAATGACATTAGCTCCAGGCTGCCTCTGGAGCTTGAGGTCAGCAGCGGTCGGCTATAATAACGATCAGACTGCTAGCTAAGCATCAGCAAGTGTTAATGTCGCTTGCCCGAGGACAGCGCCTTTATATAGCGAGAAGTCTGCAACTGCCACACACCTGCTGCAGGTTTTAGGCTAGAGAACAGCAGTAGAGCATGGAGGAGGGTTGTGTAATGCAAAATCAATGCCGCCAAAACAAGAGAAAGAAACCAAGGGCATAAGAATGCAGGTAACGCTTTAGCAGCAACAGAAAGTGTTTCACACTCAAGCAAAATGTGCTTTAATTACATACTTGAATGAGCTTGAGTGCCTGATTGTTCCCTTTTTTTAAATAAATGGCCCTAATCTGCACTGTTCAAATTTACTTTCCATTTTTTGCAAGGTGTGAAAAGTGGGGTGATGCAGGCAGACAAGATTTGCCAAGAGGCGTGAGCTTAAGTTTCACTAATTAAAGATTTTATCTAAAAATTTTAAATTCAGATCTTTACGTCAGGTCTATTTTATTATCACAAGCACAAACACCTGACATACTCGACAGTCTTGGTGGGAGGCATTAGAGCTGGACAATATGATGATACAAGATCAATACTGTGATAAGTTTTTTTTTTTTTTAAATAAAAATTACAAACTCTGATTGGAAGCAGCAACAAATAAGATGTTAAAATCTCATACTGAATCTTTAAAATTGGAAAATATTTAACAATAACACTACTGTTTCACATTTATATATCAGATCGTGTAACACAGAAATGCGTTCAAGTATCATGATATGATATCATATATCATATCTCATAGCCCTGGGAGGTAAAAGAAAGTGTAGAAATGTTTGAATGCAATTTCACTTCATAAAAACAACAAAGGTTAGTGATGTATCTAAAAACAAAAAAGTTTTCAGGACTGCCAGCTGCACGGCAACAAAGTACCACCACCACCACAACTGTTATCTCCACACTGTGAGATATAGTGTTACCGTTTAATATTTCAAAACATATCCAAAATTGTTGATCCTGATCGTGGCATCACCCAAAGCTAGTCTAGAGTGTATCCACACACACACACACACACACACACACACACACACACACCACTCAGTTATGATATATGATATGACGAAGGCCCATGAATTGTTCAATCTCTGGTTTGCTGAGCAATAAGAATAAAAATGAGTGTTCACTCAAGATAAAAGCAAATATGCATATAAATTAGAGAGCATGTCTAGAGTCTTCAGCGGGAGCGGAACAAATCCATGAGTGAGCAGGATACATTTGATGGAGCTTGTGGAATTTTTAATTTAAAAAATTTTTTTTTTTTTTTTTTTTTTTTGCATGAGAGCAAAAGAAATCTGCATGAGCGCTGAAGGATTCATGCTCTCGCATTAGTCTACTGCACTCTCAATTTTCAGCAGTGAAATAACGCCGTAGGCTTCGAGGATCCAGAATGAGAGCCCTGCTGGGAGGGGGAAGCTTAGTCAGGCAAGGCTTTTAGAGAGATGGGACCGGTTCAAACTCACCTGGCACCCGTCAAAATAAGACACTCAAAAAGCACGGCAGCACACAGAACTTTGAATTAAATGCCGATGACGGGTAGAGCCGGAATTGAAAATCCTGTCTCCGCTAGTTAAAGGCAGAGAGGTTTGATAGAACTCATGACGCCATTCAAGTCGCTCATTTGTACACGCTGAAAAAAATAATTGGGTGCCTGTGAAACACTTGTGCTTTTGGTACTTCAGTAATTGACACATTCTACCCTGACACTGCAGAGTTTTGGAGTTTCGTTTCTTCCGAACACAAACAGTGCATGCTGCTGTAGAGTGTTCGGCAATTGAGGTCTAAGGATACACAGCTGTACGTGAACAAATACTGCGGATGGAAACGTAAGATAGATCAACACGCTGTTAGTCTGGTTGATACCTGAGGGCGTAAGTCCTGGCTGGCTCGCCGTGGGCGCCTCTTGGTTCTGCTTCTTCTTGGCTTCCATCACAGGGTTCTCGAACTGGGTCTTCTGATTGATGTGGCTGCAGGCAAACAGGACACAGCTTAAAGAGAAGCAATCCATCAACAACATCAACAAAGTGGCAATTCACGCTTTACAGAACCAGCAATGAGAAAACTATGCTAATATCCCTAAACTACAGACTACGGGTGCAGGTTTCTCTGATCGTCTTGTCAACTTAACTACAGAACCTGCTACTGACTGATAAGAAAGAATAAGATTGGTCTTTTCACTTGGGAAATTCTTCGCTGTTTTCTTGTGGCTGGTTTGAGTTGTATGTGTTAAATATTGCCATTTTCTACTACATATTGTTCTTCAATCTATAAGCTTTGCTAAACCTAACCTGGTATCTCATGTCTCACCTAAAGTAAAGCTAAGTAAAGCTACTGCATTTTTAAATCTGGCGAGAAAACATTTCATTTCAACGCCACTAAAAAACATTTGTAACCTAATATATTTACATATATATACTCTACATTTATAACCTAATATATTTGTGGAACCTGATGGGGTCTTCTGCTGTCGTAATGTTCAGCCTATTGTGCTTTCTGAGATGCTTTTCTGCTCACCACGGTTGTAAAGAGTGGTTATTTGAGCTACTGTTGGCTCAAACCAGTCCGACCATTCTCCTCTGACCACCTTCAGAACTGCTGCTCATTGGATGTTTTTTTTTTTTTTTTTTTTTGCACCTTTCTGTCTGAACTCAAGATTACTGCACGTGAAAATCCCAGGAGATCAGCGGTTTCTGAAATATTCAAACCAGCCAAAGTCACTGATCACATTTTTCCCCATTCTGATGTTTAACGTGAACATTAACTGTATCTGCATGATTTTATGCCTTGCCCTGCTGCTACATGATTGACTAGATAACTGCATGAATGAGCAGGTTGTACAGCTGTTCCAGCTGTTAAAGTGGCCGGTAAAGGCTAATTAAGTGACAGATCTTTTGTGTCACAAATAATCTTTTACATTTCATTATTGTACAACAAGCTCATTTGGTTGATAAAACATCTTATGACTTATGTCCATGTTGGAGAGTTCAGTCCTAACTCCTCCACACTGTGATGCAAGAGCAAGCAGCTGATCAGTGTGATGTAGGCTTGTCTTAAGTCGGGTCGTGATTGCTCTGCATGTGGACAGAAGCCACATACCGATTCAGGCTGCATGCTGTGCTGAGCCAACAGCATGTTTGCGCATGTGTGTGTGTGGAGGTGGGTGGGTGAGAGAGCTTTCTGAGCCCTTGTTGCATTGCGAATGAGTCACCCTCATCTCTCCTTCTTATTCAAGACTGAGAAAAGACAGAAGAAGCAAGAAGGGATAGAGAGATGTGAGATGTCCGAGAGCAGGAGAGAGCTCGCCTGATTTTACCTTTTCTTACCTTTTTTACCTTTCATGCCCTGTTTACACCTGGCATTAACATGCGTCATGGGTGATGGGATCACACGTGGTCAGTGCTAAGTACAGGTGTGAACTGGGTCAAATGTGCCTCAAAGATGCATTGTGCTCTGGTCACTCAAACCACGATCGGAGGTGGTCTGGGACACACGTGGCCATATCACATTTGTAGTGTAAACACGACTGCATCTCGGACAGAAACAAAGGACTGAATAATCGACTGCGTCATTGCCCTAGCCGGAAAATATGTGATCATTGGGGGACTGTTTGGACACCGCGCTGAACAGTAGAGCTCTCTGCCACTCAGCTAATGGATAAAGACGAAAGAAGCTGCTTTTCATAGTTTCATTCGTCGTCCCATCTCTCATTCATTTTTAAGTTTCCTTAGCAGACCACATTTGAAAGTACATGAGATATGATTTGCCAGACATTTCTGCCTGAAAATAAATGTAGCGGAAGACTGTGGAAATAAATGTGAGAGCCTTTATCCAGCAGAAATTATGTACACAATCTGATCACAAGTGCGCACTGAAGACACATTCATAATGCCAGGTGTAAACGGCTATGCATCTCGGCTGTCCACTTGTGATCCCATCACCCAGGACATATGGTAATGCCAGGTGTGAACAGGGCCCTAGATGAAGTTTTTTTTTTTTTTTTTTTTTTTTTTTTTACAACAGGTGTTTTTTTTTTTTTTTTCATCAAAAAACTAGAACAAAATGGGCACATTGACCTTGCTGCATACAACTGGCTCATTTTCTCTTCTCTTGTGCCTGTATGGCAGACACCACCGTGGCAAACCTCATACTGCTGCCTCCTCCCACAGGCTTCCAGGGGAGAGTCTTATTTCTCTTATTTATCCTACCAAAATATGATAAACACCATAATCACATAAAACTCATAACTCAAAAACTCCTATAACTAATGATAAATGTGTTTATTACTAATAAACAAATTCATAATAAATTTATTTTACATTTTTTAGATTAATAAAAAAACATTTTTACTTATTAAAAAATACATTAAATATTTAATATTAAAAAAGAAAAAAAAAGAAAAATCTGGGTTTTTTTTAAAACCTTTTAAATTTGACAAAAATGAAAACATTTTAACATTGCATCAGCTGCTTCCAGTCAGTTCGGAATTATTAAATGTAATCGCTTAGCCCTACATAACAACCTTTGCACAGGAGGACCTGACATTCATATAGGTTCCTGTAGGGCCTGAAGCGAGCTTTCAGCTTGGATGAAATAAAGAAATAAAAAAAAAAAAAGACATTGTAAAGCTGAGATAGGACTCGATCTCTCTCTTTTTTTTTGCCAATTATCTGCCTATCAGCCTCTCAGTCTCAGCTGCCATCTGGTGAGTTAGGATAAATATATGCTACCTACAACATATGTATCCATTAGGGTTTAAACAAGAAGGACAACTGATTAATTTATTAGCTAGTGCACCGAATAAGTAATAGCAGCTCAGTCTCATGTTTTTGTTGCCCAGAAACCAAACCGGCTAGGTTAACTAACATAATGTAATCATGCAAGGCAAGCAAGTTAGCTAGTTAAGTGCGTTAACACAGACTAAGGAGAATGAACAAGTATATGATCATGTAGCATATCGTGTTTGAACCCTTGACCCCAAAAATAAATAAAAAAAAAAGGCACAAAGGTGTTTTTTTTTTTGCCTTTTTTGGGTTCATAATTCCACCTGTCTGCCAGGCATCTAGAATTAAAAACTAAATATGCTACTGATTTGTTCATCCCAGGTGTGGTGACATGGGTGTTACAAAGGTACAAGCCTCGCCTCAGCTCTTCTCTCAAATTACGTCTCACAGAGCTGTATTACTCTTATGAAATTCAAGCAGACTTACCTTCGATTTTGATCTAATACAATAAGCATTATGAACTACACTGCCACTATGAAAACAGGCCAAAACAGTAACGTCATTATGAGGATATTCATTCAACAAACCTAATCGCGTCACTGTATAAAAGGCGATTCAGTGTTGTATGAATGGGAAGTGGTTGCTCAGTGGTTAAGACGCTGGACTTCTGATCGGAAGGTTGAGAGATCAAAATCCCAGCACCGCCACACTGCCGCTGCTGGGCCCTTGAACAAGGCCCTTAACCCTCAACTGCTCAGTTGTATAAATGAGATAATTGTAAGTCGCTCTGGATAAGGGCGTCTGCCAAATGGCATAAATGTAATGTAATGTAGTGTTCTGTACATCACTTACTCCACGTAGTAGGTGCCATATTGCGGGTCGTCGATCTTCTCCCAGCCGTACGGCAGCTCTGTGGAGGAACAGAAAGACGCATGAGCCCCAGTTAAACCAGAGTCAGATCCCTGGTGCATTTTACAACGCTTTCTGATCTGAAACAAGCAGTAAAAAGAAGAGGATAGAGAGGAAAATAAGACAGCGCTAAGAAATATGTCGGGCTGTCGATTAAGATCTGGACATGAGCTAGGGAGAGTCATTAGATGTCTTTGCCTGCACTGCGAGAGTAAAAAATGAGTGTGTGACACCGTGAGACACGCACACTCTTCACGCGATAACTATGCAAGTATTGCCGGGGCGAGATGGCACGGTGATAAGTTCTCCATTCTGCTCCACAGAACCATTAGCAAAGTGAAACAGCGTGAGTGTCACGTCCGCCCGCTTGCGCAGTCCTGCCTGTCCTTTTGACTTTAGTGTGTGTGTGTGTGCGCCAGGAACAAAGACGATGCTCAGCTTCTTGGGTGTGTGTGTGGGTCTGCGTGTGTGTGCATGTCTATTCTATAATAGCATAACTTAACTTGGGAAAAGCATTGCTGCACAGACTATTCAACTAATTGACTAATACATTCACTAGTCACCGCTGCGAGGATGTTTACTAGTTGAGACGGTGGAAAAAAAACAGCGAGGCAGATGGTAAAGAAATGCAGGCAGATGGTTAAAAAAAAGCAGGCTAAATGTGCTTTGTTAATTTGTAAATATTTCAGACTGGATGGAGTCAGTTCTACAGTCAGCTGCATATAGTGAGGACTATGTAGGGAAACATCTTTCTGGGGTTTTTGGCTTTAATGGAAAGATATCACTTTCGTATCACTTTGTATGAAGTGAAGTGCGGCAAGACTGTTTTATTTATTCCACCTGTTCCCAATGGAAATCAATTCAGACCCGTTTTTGGACGTTTTCAGGGATGGTTCAACTCCCTGGTCATTATCAGCTTGGAAAAACTTCCCAGATGCTGCTGTAGATGAAGCATCCTACATCCAAGCAAGGCCAGTCACTGAGCTATAATAAGGGCTCTGCTGATGGAACTTCCAAGCTGCGCGCTCTCAGTTTCAGAATCAACGATTTCACCCGGGCCACATCTGCCAGCTCGTGCATTTTAAGAACTGGTACGTAAACAGTGCAATACAATGCACCTCTTTAGAATTTTGACTATTAAAACTGCCTAAAACGGCGGTGCCTGAAATCAGCTTTCTTTCTATAACTATGGAAAAGATGACTAGTTGACTACTTGTTTTAAAAAAAAAAAAATTCCTGGTCAAAGTTGATGGCTGTGCAACCGCTAGTGTGTTTGAGTGAGAGTGTATGTGTGTGTGGTAGAAGGCAAATCATCTCACCTCCCTCGTCACACTTCTCAGGGGGTTTAGCTTTCTTAGCCAGCCGTGGGTCTAGCCAGGTTGTAGTCTTTGTGTTATGACTGTAGAAAGAAAAATTAAACATTCTAAAACAACCACCCAGCTTTAGCATTGTGTTCACACTTGCTCGCATGAATACATTAATATCTTATCTGCGGCTTCACATCCACAAAAAAAACAATAGGAACCATCAATGCAGTGGTCAAAGCTGGGATTCGCTACTATCCACCCAGACTCCCCAGATGTATTAAAAAAAAAAAAAAAAAACTCTCTTAAAGCACTTGTTTAAAGAGACAGCGCTTCAAACGGGACTCCCCGGGGAAAAGGTGTCTGATTAGAAAGAAACGACTTTGAAATATCAACTGAGTGTGACAGGTGTAGAGCTTTCTTCACTACCGAGCAGTAAAAGCTTCAGCCTTTAAGGCCCAATGGGAAAGGAGAACAGAATATTAATTTCCTCCATCATGGGGAGAGAGAGAGTGAGGCAGAGGTTTGAGTAGCACTGCTGAGTGATACACAGCCCTCCTATCCCTTTTTTTTTTTTTTTTAAAGCAGAGTCCTACAGGTTTACTAGTCTGCTTCAGATGGTTTTCCCACACCTGGGAAGATTAGGGCTGCATGATATGAACAAAAAAAATCAGCATATAACAGTTACACATAGCAGCGCTACACACTGTAGCTGCAATATGCTTTAAATATATACTGGAAAGAGCTGCTGCTGTGATGTGTCATGCCAGACTTAATGTGGCCATAATTAATTGCCATGAATTATTAATACATAGGCAAAAGGAGGACTCCGGAGAAACAAGGAAATATAGGTTAAAGGAAGGGTTAAGAGTTTAAAAACAGTGCATAATATTGATGCATTCCAGATTAGAAAAGAGCATTATTCACAGCGCTGTTGAATTCTCGATTCTGATTGGTCAGAAGGTGTTGATTACTCTTCTATAACAGCAGCTCTGACAGTAGTGCTGGCTGTAATTCAAATCATTTGCTCTTATAAGTTATCGTTTCTCTAACTATAGAAATTCTATGAGGGTGCTCCACATAATCTAAGATTAATAATAAATGGATTAAAGCATGTACTATTATTTATACAAGACAAATGTAGAATCACTGACATGGTGAAGTTTTTCTGTAAGGAGATCTTTATTTAATATTTATGTAAGGAGTCTCCAGTGTCAGCACAGTGTCAACAAACCACATTTTCCTCCATGGGAAAGTCTTCAGGACTGACGACTTTGCGCTTTGTGGTTTCTTGCTAACATATCGAGCTGTATTATTTTTTTTTTTGTCTAATTAACTTCAAGAGAGAGAAGAGAGAGGGAGTGAACGACTTTTTATACCTGCTATAATGCAAGTCACAACGGGAGCTAAAGTATCTCACGGATGATTCACATTACATGTAACTATAAGCTGATTTTTAAAAAAAGTAACGTGTCGTTTTTTTAACTAACAAAAACATTTGCTTGCAAATTGCTGCTGCATAAGAGGAATAAAACACTCCTAGTGCTATTACAGGAAAACGATCAACTTCTTGGCGGGGCTTACCATGCCACACGGTCACTAATTATTATCCCGTAACATCATGCCCGGTCATGTTTTATTCCTTACATAATAAATGCTAAGCACAAAGAGTAGCGTAGTCTACACTGTTCAAAACATTTCCACAGCAGCTCGCTAAAGACAGTCGGGTTCAGTGAAATATATTTATTATATATTTTACTTTTAAACAATCACTGTTTCAACACATGGGCAGATGTTGTTAGATACTTCCTATGCCAATCACTGTCGGCATCTGTGAAGCAACACAAAGTCAGCCATTTGCTCTTTTCTTAAACTTTTGTAATAAAAAGAACTCCTACATTAAAAAAAAAATCATATATGAAGCATGTTTTTGGCAGCCAGCACAATCTCTCCAGGCTGTCTCTGTATTCTACCTTATCCACCATTTGCATTAGCCCCAGGTTTCATGTAAAACATGTCTCTACTTCGTGCTGCCACAGGTCTGTCAGCATCGGTCCTCCTCAGCACCGCCCTGCAGTTCAGCTCTACATACACAGGCCTATTTTTTAAAGTGGATATTTATGGCTGTGTCCACATTTAGCACAGCACAGGTAAGTGAAATAAGCTGTGCAACTGAGCAGAACGAATGTGAAACCTCGCTCGCTGAAGCAGGAATGTGTTTATTTACACTTTGCAAATTAGAAGGCAGGTGAAGGAAGCGGCGTTTCAAGAAAAGATAAGCTAAGAAAAGCTTAACCATTGTATTTGGGCAATACAAGACAAAAATAGGTGTACTTTTCATCAGCATGATTATTTATTGGAATATGGAGCGAGTGATTACAATTAGTTGAAAGTTATAGCTATTAATATTCAGAGAACTGGCTGCATGTATAAAGGATCGAAAACCTCGAATGGAACGCATATAGACTGTAGTGTTGCTTTTTATAGCTGCTGTTAATTCAAAACTTGGTACTGTTTTGAAGTGCCGTTGGCTCACCCTAATACCAACGGTATTCCAAAGACTTCCAAAGTAAAGACGTTTTCAAACATGCACACTGATTTGGCGCACTCACTCTATGAAGTAGACCATGCCAGTCTCGGTGTAGGCCATCTCCCAGTTCTTGGGCAGCGTCTCCTGGCTCTCGTCCCCGGGCAGCATGCTCCACGCCCCGAGATCCATGGCACTGCCGGGCTGCGTGTAGCTCGGTACGGTCTTCCTCCAATCGGTGCCGTCCTTATGCTCTGTAACCGGAGGTATAACAGGAAAAGAGGGAGAAGGAAAGTTTGGATGGATGAGAAGATGCAGGTACACAATGCATCCCTACACTAAGCAGCACTCTCTCATATAAAGTCTGTTACTTCCTGGGAAAAGAGAGACTGAGAGATAGACAGATAGATAGAGAGAGAGAGAGAGAGAATTTGCATGGTAGGAGGCGTTCCAGGTGAGAGCAGAGCTGTCAAGTGCTTCTGTAATATATTTAAAAAAAAAAAAAAAAAAGCTGTGATCTAAACTCACCTAGATTTGTCTGTGAGGGAATGTGTATGTAAGACAGAGAGACAGAGAGAGAGAGAAAGAGAGAGAGATAGAGGAAGAGTGGGTGTGTGTGTTATTGCCAGACTTCAATCAGTCTGCTCTGGACTTCCGTCTGCACCAGGCCTTGTGGGTGGTTCCTCTGGATGCAAATTTCCCACTTACACAAGACCAGAGTTTCAAAACCATTGAACAGCAGCAAAGAACCTGAAGCAAAAATGCCTAGCTTGACACAAACCTGTGCAACAACATAGGAAATAATGAGAAATGGGTGGGCTTGCAGTGCTAGACGATCCCTCAAAACCTGTACAAAAATAACCACACAATACACAGGGTTGCATAACGAGAACAACACCTACTGCAGTGACACACTGAACCTGCACAGTATTGATTGGTCTGGATACAAAGCGGTGCTATAGGTACCATTTCATAAACTTTAGACCTGCTGCCCACACAGGAACTGTAGCCAGAGAGCCCATGGAAATAACTGAACAAATACAAGAACATAGACAGACATTTACATTTGCTTTACATGTAGATTACGTTACAGCTTTTGCCACTCTATTTTACCACTCAGAGCCAGTCACAGAAGTGCTTTGTAGTCTCCATCAAATAACAAACATCTCCTCTTGCTAGGTCAATAAGTCAGGGTTTAATAATACTATCAAGCTAAACCCCTGATACAGAGGAGTTAGTACAATGCTTTCAACCAGCGCACCTCGACAGCCATGTTTCTAGAACAATCTCATCTATACTAGACATTAAACGTAATATTAATCTAGGATATCACACAACATGTATAAGAGTTCAGTTATTTTCACGCATGGGAAAACTAGTGTCTTGATTTGCATGAAACAAAAAAAAAAAAAAAAGTGTGTCAGTAAATGAGTTTTTATCGTCCCCAGGGCTGTTACCTTGGGAACTCGGGTAACCATCACCAGCCACAAACGCAAGTTACGTTTTTTTTGTTTTTTGTTTTTTTTTGGTGAAAAGGTAAGTCTTCTTTTGAAGACAGCCAGTGACTCATCTGCTCAGACAGCCAGGGGAAGTTTGTTCTGCTACACGTGCACAAAGACTGCACTACAAAGCTTTAGTCATGCTCAGAGGAGCTCCAGAACATGCTGTCCTTACCAAAGCTTCCTCTCTACACCTGGCTAAGGACTTTAATAAGCAATGCAGCCATTCATCCGTCACCATTCCTTAAATGTAGAAGATTGATTAAACATGACCCACTACTAGGTCCAAAAGTCACATCCAACATCCAAACTCATCAAGCAACTCGCTCCAGTTTTCCCGCAAAACCCTAATGCATCAGTAAGCTGAAATGGGATGGGATATAACTGCCCATAGGTGACAGTTAAGTCCCAAGACGTTTTCATTTCTACTTTCACTCCACTAAGCCCAAAGATTTACATGATCAATCAGCATTGTGGCTGACAATCGTGACACAAGACATATTTTCATAACAATATCCTGAGCATGAAGCTAATGGGATTTTAATGTCAGTATCATTAGAGTAATTAGGAAAGATTCGGCCTGTAGGTTATATCTGAAGTTGCTTGGTCTTCATTTTTCATGCAGCCTGTTTCTGCAAAAAAAAAATAAAAATCCCACATATTAGTAACTACTGACTATAGAAAGAAAAAAACGGAAAAAAGGAAAAAGGAGGGGAAAAAAAAAAAAAAAAAAAACGTGGGTAGTGGGTCACCAGTTTGATCCTGAGCTTGGGTTACTCTCTGTGGGTTTCCTCTGGGTTTGTCCCACCACTCAAAAACATTCCAGTAGGTGGACTGGTGACACCAAATTGCGCCTAGGTGTGAGCGAGTGTGGAAATGGACTGGCGTTCTTCCAGGATGCATTCCCACCTCAAGCTCAGTGCTCCCAGGATAGGCTCCGGATACAACAAAAGTGGAGAACCGTGAAGAGTTTAACAACAGCTGTGGAGGATTTCAGCCATGACTATACGATATCCTAGACGATGAGATGCCGTACATTTTTAAGCCAAGGTCAACCCACTGGTTGGTGCCACAGGGTCATCTTTTGAAGGCGTCTGACATGTCTGAATGGTAGATAAAATGATATTACCTCAGAAGAATAACTGACAGTGTATAATGACAGAATCACGGTTTTGATCAGTCTGAGGCAGCAACACTTTAAAGCACTGAAGAACCTCAAGCTCACAAACAATCCTCCGAAAAATGGTCCTGTCCCGTAACTACCAACTTCCACTCTCTTTGAAAAGAATAAATCCCAACCATTTATTCTCCAACAAGGGATGGTTATTCTGACAAACCATATTTGCCACTAACAAGCTGCTACCAACACACATCCCCTGGGGGTTGAACTTACACGTTCTAGAGGACACTTAATTGGACCAACACAAGACTAGTACAGGACGTGTCATCAAAAACCATGTTTATGGTTTTCCTGGGAGTGACGAACAATTAAATTAAAAGTATACCTCAGAAAAATGTTTTTCTATATACACTAATCATAGTGGTGTCCACAACACTAAGGGACAGGGACAAAAAGCTCTGAAACACCATCCTGCACCTACACTGTAAGTATTAAAGCGACTTACTGCTAAAGAGGGTTCATATTTAAGACTGTTCTGACACATGACCATTTCTGTAAGAGGCTGCTTTCCACTCCACAGTTCACAGCATACTGACACATCATCTGAATTGTATTCATTCCTCTGATCTAAGTGAAAGTAAACAGCGTCCTTGGTTTTAATGTTCACCCCTAAATCTTCCTTTCGTCCAGCATGACACAGCAAAACTCTTAACAAGCTACACTGGAAGCTTGCTCAAGACCCAAGCGTGGCAGAGTAAATCACCAGCCTGGCAGCCTGATGCACTCAGTACACACGAGCTCGAGCCCTGTCTGAGATCAGGTGTGTAATATCCATCAGACAACATCAGCATCGCAAGGCAAATAATCTGCTTTCAATACGCATCTCTTTAAATATTTACTTTGCAAGATAGATGGTGTGATTTCGAGTTGTCCTTTAAGAACAGATAAGTGTATATCTCTTTGGAGAATAAGAGTGGACAGAAATATAGGAGATAAGCATGTAAGTAAGTGAATTTTTTATCATATTTGCTGTCTGCTCAGTTTAACCCATTACAGGGCCGCTAAGCAATAATTTTTCATCCGATATGACAATATGTTCTGAGAGCTCTTGAATGTAGTGTAGTCTACACCCACTTTATAACTGGAATAATTGGAATTATCCAATCAGCCGATCAAGTATCAGCAGCACAATGCATAAAGTCAAGCATATACAGATCAAGAGCTTCCGTTAATGTTCACATTAAACATCAGAACATCATGTGAACATCATGTGATCTCAGGTACTCTGACCGTGGCATGGTTGCTGGTGCCAGACGGGCTGGTTTGAGCATTTCAGAAGCTGCTGATCTCCAGAGATTTTCATGCACAACAGTCTCTAGAGTTTACATACAACATAAATCCAGTGAACAGCTTGCTGATGACAGAGGTCAGAGGCCAGACTGGTTCAAGCTGACAGGAAGAATACGGTAACTCAAATAACCACTCTTTACAATCACGGTGAGCAGAAAAGCATCACAGAACACACAGAATGTTGAACCTTGAAGCAATCGGGCTACGACAGCACAAAACCACATCAGGTTCCACACCTGCCAGCCAATAGCAAGAAGCTGAGACCTGACACCTGCAGACTGAAAATACAGAAACAACAAACTCACCTGTAAGTCCGTTCACAAGTGCCGGCCTCTCATCCTCTTCTTCTTCCTCAGGCGCGGCGCTGTCCTTCCTCTCCATCTTGCTGACGGAGGTGGTCCGTTTGCGCTGCACCTCGGTTTCAAACTCCTCGTCGAACAGCACCTGGTCCACCAGGTCAGGCTGCACAGGGCTAGGCTCGGCCGGAGGTTTGGGGGTGCCGTAATAATTACCTGAAGAGGAGAACAGATTGTGTGCCTCGTGAGTGTGATATATGATCAGTTTTTACAAGCCGAGACACAGACGACTTGCCACTAGCCGAAATCTAATTCTGAAACTAATTCACAGCACCACAAGTGTCTGATCTCGTGTTTGGTATGACTGTAACTCTAACTAGCGTACATGACAACCTGAAACTCAGGACACACTAATCTGCTAATGTGACTCACAATAACAGAACACAAGCTTGTTTTTTTTATATGTAATGTATGGAAAACAAAATTTAAAAAAAAAAAAGTAAACAAGTAGCATTTATAATCACTTTATAATTTTAATTACCGTTAAAATCAGATTCGATTTTACAAAAATATTTTCTCAGTCAAATTTTTCTGCCTTTTAACCACTTTTGCTGTTTTTGACCTTTTTCCAGCCAAATTTTTTTGGTGACCTAAATTTCAGTGCATCCCTATCTGTAACTGCTGTGTGTGTGTAGGTTTGATGTCTGTCACTACTGCTCGTGTTGCGTTACGCCAGCGTGCCACGCTTTATCATCGTCTGTATTTACAGCAGCGTGTGGGAGGGTCCCTGCAGTCCATTCCGCCTGGGGAAACGGCTGAACCTGCAAAAAGGGTAAATGGTGACTAGGCTTCAGGGAGGGCAAATATATCTTAAGAGAACGCGAATATGGGTATATTTTGCTCTCCTTTGCATTAGCAGGTCTCTGCTGTTGCGCTTGACACTACCCTAGCTGGCACATTGCTGCCTTTTCTAAGTGTTCTTGGAAGCATCAGGAGACGTGGAATTAAATTACACAGTAACGTGATCACACAAGGCAGAGCACGGCACATTTTTAGAGTACAAAAGTGAAGAAAAAGTGTGACGGGGATTTTTTTTTTTTTTTTGTCTTCAAACAATAAAATTAGATGAGTTCTTCACCTGACATGGAAGTACTTTCAGAGCTGGCTTGCAGTGCACATTAAAATGTTAATTACGCTGCATCATTATATCATTACACCCTCATTTGGCCGGTTACAAATTCCACCTAGCGCTGCTGTCAGATCCAGACATTAGTGGTGTTTTTAGTCATCATCGAGCAGAACTGCCTTTAATATTTTCCTAATTGACACTCCAAATGTGCATTAATCACACCCTTTATTGCTTTTGCAATTCATTCAATGCCTGGATGATGATAATATCAGGAGATGTCAAAAAGAGATTTGTCTGTTTAGACCTATTAATTAATGTCTGCACGTTCCCTAGTTGGGGATTTGAGCAGAGAGCTTTGGTCTGTGATTGAATGAGTCATTCTGCAGCAGTGAATTAGCTGCAGAGAATTCCGCTTAATAGGATGGAAGCATGGAAGCTAGGATTGGCTTTTTTCATACAGAAACGCAATGCTGATTTATTTCTATTTCTGCATTCCCATTTTTAGACACCCTAAAGATTACACTTCCCAAAAACAGTCTCTGCTCATCCAAGTCTCATCCTTTCCTCAGGAGATAATCGCACCTGGATACACTTTTACCAAAGAACTGCTGCTGTAATCATAAAGATGATCTTGCACTCATATCAGGATTCTTATTTACAATATCCTCATAGCGAACAACCTTTCAACACACTTAGCACTGTTTGTCTTTACTGTTCTTCCCCTGTATAATGATTAATAATCCCACTATCCGCCATCACGCATGAGGTTCCCTTATGAGGCTGGTTCCTTGTCAAGGTTTCTTTCTCAGGTATTCTCATGGAGATTTTTCTTGCCACTTTTCTTGACAAAAAGCCAAGTCCATAGCTAACATTTGGGCTATGAGTATTGTAAGTAAAATGTGCTGAGTGTGTTTGTGTTAAAATGCATGTTTGAACATAGTTGCAGCGTTAATAGGTGATTATAGCTTCATCCACATGACGCAAGTATCTATTTTATCTCGTTGGTTTGCGTACCTCTGCAAAACATCTCTGCAAAATACTTTACAAGATTCTGTGGACAGTTCCATATCAAGCTATGTTTCATATCTAATAAAAAAAAATCTATTTTAAAAAAACTATCAACTAAACATCACCGTACTGATAATAGTGTTTAGTTCACCAGGCTTGAAGGACCTGATTCATTTGTACTGAATGTGTGTGTAAGTGTGTGTCGCATCACTCAGAGCATCTAGGCGTATGACTTATTGAGGACACATTGCTGATGATGCTAATTCACCTACTGTAAGCATCAGCACTTTATTTTCAAAGTCCAGTAATTAAGAAACAATATACTTCTCACGTTCAGCCAAAAAGTTTGCTCTTTTTTTTTTTTTTTTTTTTTTGGATAAATGTACAAACGTGAGAGTTGGCACTCAAACTCTCCAAAGCAAACCTCTTGAGAATGGCTACACAACATGAAGTTTTAACACAATCCGAGCTATCTTTCTTCCAGTCCCAACTTCCAAACCAGCTCCATTTCCCCTGCAAAAGTCCAAACCGTCTTTCTCTTCTGCCACAGCCTTGTACGTGTTCATCTATCACACCTGAACAGAGATGTGAGGAAGCACACGGCTTTAACTGGTCGCGTCTTCATCATGGAGACGTGCGCTATCAGCCTAGCTGTATCGCAGGCCTTGCAGAAGCAAGTCAGGCCTGTCCATGATGAATCGCTCATAAACATGCTATTACTCATTCATGAGCATGAGCGCACTCGGAGCAAAGGAGAAGAGCAGAGAGGAAAACAAAGAGCAGAAAAGAGACAGGAGGGGAAGAGATGTGCAGGAGCAGAAATCAGAAGGGAGGAGGGGAGGATATTTAAGATCTGTAATGCCACTGATCAGCAGGAAATCTGCAAAAAATCAGAAGGCTGGGAAATGATCGCGTTTTTTTTTAAATTGACCATCATTTTATGGAAATGGACAGACCTTTAACAGCAATCATTCAATAATCACCTCAGTAACAAACATTCAGATGTTAAATTCCTTTTCCTTGCTGTGTTTTGAGCGAGAAGAATCATTCAGTCGACTCCAAAGCTTTGGGGCTGACTCTTAGCTTCCAATGCACACCTTCAGTATGAAGCGAAAACTGGATGACTTTTTTAAATTTATTTTTATTTTTATTTTTTTATATCAGCAACACCTGTACATCTGTACATTCATGCAATTATTCATTCAGCCAATCATGCAGCAGTGCAAAAAACCATGCAGATACAGGTCAAGAGCTTCAAATAATAGGGAAAACGATGTGATCTCAGCTACTTTGACCGCATTTCAGAAACTGATCACCACCTGGGATTTTCACAACGCATAACAGTCTCTAGAGTTTGCACAGAATGGCGTGAAAAAACAAAAAGCATCCAGTGATGCTTGGCAGTTCTGTAGGCCGAAACGTCTCGTTGACGAGAGAGATCAGAGGCCAGAGTGGTTCGAGCTGACAGGAAAGCTAAGTAAGGTAACATAAATCACCACTCTTTACAACCGTGGTGAGCAGAAAAGCATCTCAGAATGCACAGAATGTCAAACCTTGAGGCAGATTGGCTACAACAGCAAAAGACTGCATCGGGTTACGCTCCTGTCTCATAAACATACGGAGAGTCAGAAAGTGTGGCATTAGAAAGAAGTAACAACTACGCAGAAAAAGGACATTTACTCAGAAAAATCTTGTTTGTTTGTACTTCTTCTTCAGCCTTGTGAATGAATGGGTTTATAATGCCAATGAACCAGTAATTAACTAATTCAGACCTTGAATTCAGACCTATGACTAATTCTGGCAGCAATTCACTAAATAAGGGGCGCATGCAGGTTTTTTCTCTGACAAACACACTCGAGCACACGCACAAGCTCCTTTATATGGTAAACAGGGCAGCCGGTGAATAAACATTGACTACGCTAGAATTTGAATATAAATTCTCGAGGGTCAGAGTGCTCTATCAGTGTGTGAGTCAGCTGTAACCTTTCCCCTCACTGAGAAACAGAATAATGTGAAAGTGTTCCCACTGAGAAATATAAGCAGCTATTACAGCACCTTATGAATACACAGCAAGGGGGGATGAAATAACCTTAATCCAGGGACTAAATGTCACCATTTTAGTGCGCTTTCACATAAGCAGTGTTTGAATGTGAATCAAAACCTCCTCTGTGCGTTTATTTTAGGCAGGTCAATACACAACGATCACACTCTGGTGCAGACTAAAATAACCAGACCGAGACCACCTCGCTCAGTGCGGTTCGATTACAGTGAGAACGACTCGGAATCGACTCAACTCTAGGAAGTGAATCGAACACGCCGTGTATTTTGGGATGTGGCTTTTTTTTTTTAATACATGTACGCTGCTAAACTGAATCGAGTCAAAGGATGGAGCTCTAGTGCTGCAAAAAGTGCTTAGGATATTAGGATCTACGTCAAACAAAACAACAAAAAGAAACACTGGATGCATAGACAAAATGTTCTAAACTTTAACTGAATTATGTAGTACTTGATTGAGTACCTGCTTTCTATTCTCTATGCTTGGATGATTTAATGACTTCTGCGCACACTTGCTAAAGGTTTGTTTATCTTTTCCCATCGCCATATTTCTGACCAATGAGTGAAAGAGTTTTACAAGATTCCTCCACACCTGTAAGCCTTTTGTTTGGTTGGTTTTTGCGTTTGGATTTGTTCAATTATGTGCAGTCTGAAAACAAAACAAACCAAACAAAAGTGTTCATTTCGCTCCGACTGAGACGCTGCCATTTAACTGATGGGTGCGAAAATGCAGGACTTTTTTTTTTTTTAACCGCTATGCCTTGACACTTATTCTCATGCAGAGCATAGAACAGCAGTACAAGACGCTACAGAACTCGACAGTGCAGCACAGATTAAATAGCTGCTTTGGCAGAGAGCGTAGAGTGTTGATATTCCATCCAAATACACGGTCATTGTAATGAGGAACACTCGCGTAAAAGTCAAAGCAAAGAAGGTCAAAAGCTCTTTCCGTTCCCTCTTCCTGTCAAACACGCAGGACATTTTTTCCACATTCTAACCCATACAACCCAACTTGGCCCTGATTCTCTGCTGTATCAACAGAGAGAGAGAGAGAGAGAGAGAGAGAGAGAGAGAGAGAGAGAGAGAGAGAGAGAGAGAGCCTGGTGCATAGACTGAAAAAAAAAAAATTCTCTCTCTCTCCTGCTCCTGCACAAATAATCCGCTGGTTTTGAACATTCCCACAGTGCAGGCTTTAGTCACTGGGGGAATGGAGGAGTTAGAGAAGAATTGAGGACATCCATCCATATGAGCTCCTGCCCACAACTCTGATGTAATACTGAGTAACCGCAAGCCCCAGACTGAAGTAAAGACGAAAAAGTGAGTGCATGGGTCAGCTGGGTTACATCCCAATGTCTGTGGGCTTATAACACATGTAACGCACAACTGCAGTAAAATAAACATTGTATTAATGAGTTTTTAAGCATTTAACAATTTCATGCTGGTGTGCTAAATGATACACAGTCAAATTTTGAGTGGTATGTCTGGACTGGATTGGTTTTACATGGTGAGGTTGGGTAATGTAATTATTACCGACGTGCATGAATCCAGAAAGATTACGTTGTGTTTTACTTTCTATAAAATGACCAGTAGAGATAACTACAAGTAACGTATATCCCTTCCAAACTAACATTTTGATAAAGACATATATAAAGACACTCCACGACATTTTAAAATGCAAAACAAAAAAACGTACATGATGTTTTTAAAAAAAAATTAAATTGTCAGATACACCCTAACTTCTAGAGATTTTAGCTACATTATTAAGATCCTAATACAGCTACAGCCTACATACTGTAAATGTTATGGTCATGTGACCTAACTTACAACAAGCAGTTAAAATACAAATAAAAAATAAACATCAGAATCAGTTTGTATTACTGAGGTGCATATAGTACACATATGGAATTGTATGTGCACGTCGTGAAGACACTCCCATCAAAAATGTGATTTATACAGAGGTGGCTTATCCCGCATGTATCAATGATAATTACTATAGACGTCCTCTGGAAACATTACTTAACAGACGTCCGAATTAGCACTTCTAGAATTCAAGCTTAAAGAATCTTCCAAGCAGAAAAAGCAGAAGACAGAATGATTTAGCAGCGAAGCAGCCCAAACTAATTTACATGCACTGACTTTTACACCAGACATCAGGGAAAGACAGGGTATCATTGACCAGAATTATCCGCTGTGAAATTATCCTTCAGCCCGAAATACCAAGAGACTAAAAAGCAACACACATCAGTCATGGAGATGGACGGATCCCGTCCAAAAGCAGCCCCTGTGACTTCACCGTCGACCTGATTTACTTTTCTCTCTGAACTTTAAACTACGCTTCCTGTAGAGGAGGAAAAAAAAAAAAAAAAAAAAAAACGTCCCATGACTCAGGAGAAGATCATTAACCCGTCTGTCTGAGCCAGGTGAAGAGAAACAATAGGGCTCCAGAGAAGTCGTTTTACTCACCACTAGCTTATCGGTGATGCAGGGACACACAAGCTTCCCATGGGATTAAAAAGCTATGGAATGATTAACATCAACCTTGATGAGTTGAATTGGAGGTTCACACAACTGAGACTGCATGAATGACAGGGTGACCCATTAAAAGATAGGAGAGTGAACATAATGAGTCAGCGTTTTTGAGAATAGGTACAACTTACGCTCTGGAACTCGCGACTAGGGGTGTTATGATTTGAAATTTTCATGGTATTATAACCTAGTCTGGAAATATCACGGTATCATGGTACTGGTCAACCGTTTAAAAACATATATATAAAACATGTAAATCTGCCTGATCATACGTTGTGATTAACCATGACACCATAACAACCTTACTTAAGCCTAGCATGGAGTCATGACGCATGGCATATAATAAGAAACGCTAGCAAACTAGACAAATTAGGTCTAGATGAAGAGAGGAAAAAAAAAAAAAAAAGTCTTTGGCTACCACTAGGAGTTAGAATGCTTCTAAGGATTCACAACACTGAGATGGAGATCTCGAGATGCACTTAAGACGGACTGAAGGCTGTGCAAGTCTTCGTGTTCAGCAAGAAGCAACTCAGTAACTAGCCCACATCAGTGAACTTTGGCCCTGCTGCGTTCCCACACACTCTTACGCACCATCGTAGGTTCCGCTCTCCAGTAGCAGCCCGCTTTCCTCCAGAACACGAAACTCCTCCACACTGATGAAGTTATAGTCCACACCGGGAACCTCCCCCTCCCGCGGCTGTCTTGTGGTACCTGCCGGAAAAACAAATGCAGAACAAAGGGTCATGCTGTGCTGTTAGACTTTGGATGAAATGGGAAGATGAAAGAATGCGACTGTTAGTTTTCTTTTTAAAAAGAAAAAAATAAACGTTTAAAAGTTAAAAACGTGTCTCGCAGTGCACTGAGCTCTGAGAAGAATGAAAATGAATTTTGCTCCACTTTCATGAAGAGTGGCTCATTTTTTTCTAGATATAAAAAGCTATACTGATGGTCAAAATCCTTTCATCTTCTCTGTTGATTTTACAGCCTACATCATGTCCCAAATCTTGGAGAAAGGCCTGCTTTTCCTTGAGTAACTCTTCCCCCAGATGTCAGTATTGTTTACGACACAGCAACTCTATTTAACTGATAGCTAAATTCAAGAATCGCAAAATGCAGATGTGAAAAGCTGATAGAGACATCTCCCAAAAGACTTGCAGCCGTGATTGCAGCCAGTGGTTCTACAATGTATTGACCTTTGTATCATACTAAAAACACTTTTACACATGCAAATCTTAAATACGTCACGTAAATCAAATATAACTATAAATTAAGTCCATTTCAATTTCGGGTAGCACTACAAAATGTTGAAGGGGGGTGAATACTTATGCAAGTCACTGCATGTCCAGAATACACTGCACCACTTCAACTTGAAATGCGATTAGGTTGTTGCATTAACGTGTCCTTCCTCACTGTTTTCCCAGGTTTCTATTACGTGCTTATCGTTTCATGCTTGTTAATGATTAAACACGGCCAATTCCAGCTATGTTATGTATTGATTATTTTTTTCCCTGGGTAATGATTAAACAGCCACAGTATGAGCTGAGGTGTCAATAATACTACTTAAAGAGCAATTCAAGCACACTTAAGTTGCCAATTCAAGTTTAAAAATTAAATTAATATTTACACAGGGAAATCTGTGCAAATTCAGAGATGTTCCACGTATATACTTGAGTTGATTTTCAGCGCATTATCTACACACACACATATATATATATATATATATATATACACACACACACACACACACACACATATATATATATATATATATATATATATA
>CM075018.1:19019121-19031365 GCA_037576675.1 Pangasius sanitwongsei
ATATATATATATATATATATATACACACACACACACACACACACACATATATATATATATATATATATATATATATAGATATATAGATAGATAGATAGATAGATATATCTTTTTCATATAGCTACTAATATTTCTAAAACAAAAACAAACAAAAAGAGAAAAAAAAAATGCTGGACGGTGCACACCTTGAAGAAACAAACTCCAAGCAACACGACGACTTGTCCCTTGCTAGTGTGAATGTTGAGGCATTAAGGCGTGTCCAGTAAAATGCCTTCAAAAACATTTAATATCAAATGAAGCGGAGCTGTAATCTTTAATCATCGTGCACGTCAAGATTTTCAATTCACACTGCCCATGACTCATTCATTTATTTCACATTACCCATTGACTCACTCATTTAATTCACACTGGTCAAGGTGTCATTCATTCATCAGTGCCTGGACCTTAATATCACACTCCCTGTGAGCAGTGGGTGGAATACCTGAGGTTGAGATTAAAAGTCACTCCTTGCATTCACATGCAATTGGTTCATATTACATAAAACAATGCATGTAAATGGAAATGTTTAGGAGTTCAGAGTCTAGTAGGTGCAAACAGCTCATTCTGAATTGGGAAGAATTTGGACTTGCTTACCCAGGGTTCAGTACAACAGGTTGTGATGTGAAGAGTTCTTATATCCGTGTGCACTAAAGAAAGGTCTCTGGTAAAGCATTTTATTTATTACCATCTAAAATTGGCTGTCTGCAAAATGCCTGTAATGAAAAATCTTCTGAGATCTAAAGGACCCATTTAGACTAGGAGGAAGTATTGAAACATTGGTTGTGATGCTGCACTGGAGGCCTGTATGACAAAGGTTTTGACACCTTGTTATTCAGCGCAGTTGTATACACGGGTGCTGTTATTACTTAAGCCAGAGTTCTAATAGGGAGTGTAATATTTCATTTGTGGCATCAAAGGAGCGCCAAGTTTTGCTGACACCTCATTACACCGATTAGGGCAAAGCTTAAAAGGGAGATCGTTAAACCCAGTCAAGAAAAAGCAATTGTCAAAGATTAAACACCTGGGCATCATAGCCCCCTACTCCCTCGTTTCTGCCATCCTTCTTTTTTATCAGCGGATGAGACGGAGGGAGATTACTGCCACGCCATAAAGGATATTAATGCCTCTGGGAGAGCAAAGATGGCCAGAGTGGCGAGGATTACGTGCCGAATGGGAACGTGCCGTGCATTTGATCTCGCCTCTCACTTCTTTTCCTGGGACTTTAATGACTTCACTGACCTGGTGTCTGCAGGGTGGACACTCTTCATGTAACACTTCCGCTGCAGAGGTGTTATGATGGCATGGTGAGCGAGAGGGAAGAAGAAGTGAACTAGATCAGCCTTGGGCAGGAGAGGCCTCATGAGGGGTTGTTAGTGTGGTCACTCCAGGTCGTTCTGGAAGATTCATGATGAGTGAACAACACCAACCTGATCCAGTGGAGTCTCAATTCAGCAGATAGAGATATCTGCATTGGCTGTTCATCCAAGACCCAGTAATGCCATGTTTATCATTAATAAATGAAGTACACAATGCCACTATCTGTATCTGTTTAGTGCTCCAAATGTCTGTGTCTGTATGGCCTAAAGGTGTGGCCATTTTGAATTAATCATGAAACCTATCACAATGCCCCTCGAAAACAATCATAAACACTAGGAAAAATCCCAGAGATAGAAATGCCATCGGTGTCAGCATGGTGTGAGAATTCTGGCTCTGACAGTTCCACAACCTCAGCTACATCTCTCGAGTACATAACTGTTCTCAACAAAAGATATATGCGAGACTTGTTTTTTTTTTTTTAAACCCATATAAGTAGTTATTATTTTTGCTTGTACCTGCCCACGGTATTTTCGAACAAATTTAGTTGGTTCTATTCTCCAAAATATAAACAAACTAGTAGCTTAATTTAAACCACCGAAACCCTGACCAGTTACTAAGGATGAACGAACGAACGCTGTATGTTCATGTTAATAAACACGGTCTTGTTTCCCCCTTGTTTTCTGTGTATCCAGCAGGATCTTGTTCCACACCTCTAATCTCAACCAGATGTCCAATAGTGTGCCTTCTATGCGTGTCTTCATGTGTGTCTTCGTATTCGGTTACATCACTAAAATGAACAACCTGATCCTTGATCTGCAAGTGTCAAGATGATATATACACATGTAACAAAAATTCCAAATTTGTGGCCTCAGGCTCCAGAACAATATTCAGGGAATAACTAGTCTTTACATATTTAAGTCACTTACATCATTATGTCATTTTGTTGTAATCAACACACAACAGTCATAAAAACTATTACATAACTCGTCAAGGTTTGTGCACAGAGCAGTTACCAGAGCAGCGACTGATGCCTCATAAAGGTGACTTCCCTGCAAACAGACACATAAGCAACAGTTTGTAAGAGAACTGACAGGACCTCAGTGTTATGATGCAATGTCAAGTCAGATGCGTGTCGCAATAGGAAGACATGTTGAACTGAAAAGCAGAGTTATCTGCGAGTCAAAATAAAGCAGAGTGAGCACTGCATAAGGGATTCGCGTTCAGCCCATACACAAAGCAACTTCTGCTGGCTTTTAAGTGTTAATTTGCAAACTGTATTAACGTTATATTCCCATCTCGGCACATTCGACACGCGAAGTGGGGTTAAAAAAAAAAAAAAAAGAAAAACATGGACGCCTCCACAAAAGAGTGTCTTTTGTTTGCTCTGTCAGAGCACGTAAAGTTCATAAAAAGCTACTTTATGCACACTTTTACAGTTACAGGCCTGAGTGGCTAACGTTAGTGATAACTCTAATGTTGATGATTATCTTCTCAAAGCAATTAGTATGGTCGCTGTTAAAGATTTAATCAATTACTGTGTCTGTATATTAACTGATCTAAAGCCAATACTACTATAAACTAATCTGAAAGTAGAGAACGAACCATTTAGAGTTTACAGTGTGATCGGCCATGTTGAGTTGACATCACTGGTCCTTAGAAGACTACCCCAAGTTGATGAGTTGAAAGGGGCGTTTTCAGTGGTTTTACCGGTTGTAGGTGGGGAATTACAAGTTGTAACTTTGCCTCGAATGCAGCATTAGATTCCTAATGACGTCAGAGACAACAACGGAAAGGAAAAGCTTCCTAAGATGTCTTGAGGGACAAACGTTGAGGAACCAGACTAGACAACCATCCTTTTCTGGTGACACTGGATTGTTTTTCTACACCTATATACTATAAGGTAAAAAAGTAATAAGTTCAGTACTAAGCTATTCAGTATGAGCATACTGTGAATAAGAGTCCTTGGATGAACACAAGACAGTCTTTATGATTACAGCACCACTTCTTAGGTACAAATCTACAGTATCCAGTTGAGATTATCCAGTGAAGCAAGGGTGAGACTTGGACATAAATTAGGGTGTTTTTGGGAAGTAGAAATCTAGAGCATATCCATATGGATGCTCTCCAACAGCGTAAAATGAGTCTGTAGCTGAGCGTCAGGATGAAGATCCTTATTGCTGTTCTGCAGAGCCAAGACCGACTGAAATAGTTCTGATCATGCTTCGGCTTTTGCACCTAAATACATCCAGTTAAATGGGCAGCTGATGCAAGACCGGGCTGAAACTGAGCTCAGAGCAGCCGTGCATGGTTAATACACACTGCAGCCCCACTGTAACGGGGGAACAAATGGGACGTTTCCATTGCCCAGGCTGGAAGGAGCTCAGTCTAGTGCAGACACTCCTTGATTGTTATGTTGAGGGCACCCATCACAACTGTCATCAATGATCATCAATTTGAAACAGCAGAATGAATTAAAAATGACTGCAACAAAGCAGCAGACAATAAAGTAATCAGCAAAAAGAAGATAAACTGCTCTCACATTTACGAATGGGTGACTGCTTTAGTAGTAACTCCATTAACTGAAAAAATATGGCTTTCCATGCCAACAGACCTAAATGACAAATTAAAAATTCTTACAAATTAAATTCTTCATCATTTGCCACTGATTTTAATTTAGGTTTCTTGTGGAAAAAGATGGATTCTTCTTCTCATAGTGCAAAGCTATGCCAAAAATGGAAAAGTTCTAGAAATGAAAAATGAAATGAAGTCCAACTTGGCCAGACAGTCAAACTGAGAGAAAGAGAAAGTGAGTGAGTGGGTGAGTGAGAGGGAAAAAGGAGGTGAAGTGTAGCGGCGATGGCATCAATCTCCTTCCCCAGGAGCTGGTTTTGGACAGGCAGCAAGGCTGCGGATTAAAGATGCCTAGCCACACGCGAGAGACGCCACAAAGATTTACGCTTTTGTGCTGCAGCATTATGGGCTGCTCATACACTAGGGACTGAAACAGCTTCAGAAAGGTGGTGCTTTAAAGGAAAACTCCACCCTGAAACCCTTTAGATATGGTTATACTGAAATATTTCTAATGTGTTTAGCGATTCGGTTGGCACTGTATTTTTACTGTTACTGTGAGAAGTTAGTGGTTGTGTGCTACTCACAGGTCATTGTTATTGTTAGCGCAGTTATACCGGGGTTTAATAGGAGAAAGAAAATATTCTCAAACAGCTGGACAGCCTTGCTGCATCCCTTTCTAAGCAGTGAGGGCTAAATTCCATTGGCACCATTATAAGCAGGTAGTCGAACAGCATTGTGTATTGTAATGTAGGAAAGCATGAATGAAAATGAAGAGACACCGATGTAGATGAAAAAGTTTAAACCAGAAATAAAGTTTCATTTTAAAGTAAATCTTGGATGCTGTTGAAGATTACATGTTAATTATGAAAGAGTGGATCAGGTCTGTCAGTAGCAGGGAAAACTTTAAGCTGGTGTTAAGACCCTCTGGTGGAATCCATAAGCAAATGTAATTGACAAATTACAAATGTAATTGACACATTATTGTAATTTGCATAGGAGGCTTTGTGCTGTTGTTTCCCCATTAGCACTCATTCAGTCCTGCTTACTACCAGATGGCAAAACGTCTACTAGAAAACAGGTAAAATTCTGAGACACAAGACGGATAGAAATGACAATATGGGATGGATGGCCAGTGCATGTACATGTACTCACAGGGGATGGTACGGAGGTACAGGTTGTCTCGTATCACTTGCTGGAGCTTGTGGTCCAAGGAGCCTTTCTGGAACTGCAGGCTGAGGTAGTGGCGCAGGTCCGTGTTTAACACCTTACCTGCAGAGACACAATTGACAAGACATATGTAAACCAGCGGACTGCTACATCACATCTTTTATATCAGACCACAAACAAAACCGTTGAACTGACCATGGTAGACATGTCTACATATGTTTGAATAAATCATACTGAATCATAAATAATACGCCAACACAGTCAGGCTTAGTGCCGCTACTGCAATTAGAAATCAGTGAGAACCTATCACAACCCTCCATCTGACTGGGTAATGAGTCCAGAACCTTGAAGGAAGGACATATATCCCACTAATCACAACTCTCTTGTCTATACTGGGCATCTAGCTGAACAGCCTGAAACAATGTAGATCTTATCGTACAATGCCAGGGGTTTCGCTGCTGATGAAGGGGCTGTGCAAAGTATTCTGGGAAAGATGCCTGAGACAAAGGGAACTGAGTTTTTTTTTTTCCTAGGCACTGAAAGAAAGGAAGCATTTTCAGCTGTTGATGAATCCTGCACTTTTTCAATGGCTAGGGTGGAACTGTAAGATAATTCATAATTACACTATAATTACAAGCCAATATGGAAGCCAACTGTACAGACCAGTCACCAGATATACATTATAAGTTGGTAATACTGATAATTTCTAGTCTGACTTTGGTTATGGTTAAGAAAGAGTTTTAAATTTTTACCCCCTTTTTTTTTTTAAACTCCAATTTGGTCACTGCCAATCTTTACCTGCTAGCTAGATCTCCTTTATTGGATGACATCATAGCAAAGAGGGAGGGTGATGACTACTGGCACACACTGGCACACACTATACCATACGGAAGCCCAATGCACTTGGAGGAAAGTTAGCCTTCTTTCAGATACATCAGTTCACAGATGCCCACAACTGATCTGAGAGAGAAACCTAGAGAGCAGTATCAGTCATGCTCTTCTGGACTTCCAGCCATCACCAGGATTTCCAACTGACGACTTCCCAACAATAGTCAGACGCTTATACTTGGGAACCCTGTTATTGATAAAGTTCTGCCTAGCCAGTCATAGGAGTCTGTGAGCCCATGTATGCGGAGGAAGCACATGTTAGCCTTCACCCTCCAAGGGATAGCTGGCTGGTGGGTGAGAACTGGCATGTGATCAAATGGGGTGGAGTTCTACCTACATTCCTCATGACATTGGCCCACATTAGTGAACTTCACTAGCACCGCCATACAGCATACCTCTACACTACCATGGCACAAGAGAGCCTACTCGATACGTTTTTATAGTTACCAGTTATACAAGCTATGTTTATTTTTAGCATTGAACCTTGGTAAACAGAGCTCGCATGCAGTAGCGTAAATACAAAGCACACTTTTGTGGTATCGCTCACCTCATTTTGAAAGCAATGCAATCAAAACAAATCACGTTACAAAGTGAGTAGCTCCCCCTCCTACCCCAGGAGGGGATTAAAAGGATGACCTACTGGGTCACTGATTAGTAATGTTTCATTGGGTAGCTGAGACGCATACTAATGTGCTCTTACCATTACTTAAGACGCACGGTGTTCTGATTTAATTTTAAAGTATTAATTACTCCCCTATTAATGTTTAACATGGCTAAGAAGGCTTAGTCTCAACCTGTCTTTCTGTGCTCTCTGTGGAACTCAGGTCTAATAAAGTGAAACATGATTTATTCCATGCTTCATTTAAGGACTTGGAGAACATCCACGTTAAAAGTGGAGTGTTATCAGAGGTTAGTTACCTGATGATACAGAAGGAAAGATGTACTAATTGGTCCTGCTTATGACACAAATGATCATACTGATCAATCTTTATTTATGTGTCTTGTAGGAGTATAATGCAATGCCATGATCTGTGTCTGTACTCGGATTTAAATCCGAAGTGGGTGTGGCCTAAACCAGAAGATTTTTAAATGAACTATACTACTATAACCTTGGAAACCAGTGAAAAAAATGTTAGTCCTGATCCCGATCTGTGAACCTTTCTGGCAAGCTTTCTAAAAAATAAATAAAACTAAATAGCGGGCCTCTTACTGGTATAAGTATTCGTATCCGCTGAGAACACGTTATTTGTTCATTCTGATTAACATACTCATATTGGGTTACATGCCTAGCGTATTGGTGTCATGGGTGTTGCCTAGAAAATGCCTAGATCACTAGAGAGCACTGCTCCATTCTGCAGTTTCCATGTCTTTCTTTCTCTCTTTCAGTATATCTCTAGGGAAGAGGAAGGAAGAGTAAAGCCAATATCCTCCCATCTCCTCTTACAATTACATCAGTCTGTTTGGCCACCACACAACTGCAAACCATTATTGCTTGGCTCAGTCTAATGTGAAGAATCAATAATGATTAAATGAGAAATCTCTCAATGCGCCGTGGCTTATCTATGAATTCATGCTTATCAAGTGATCTAGACTGGTCTCATTAAGAACGCAAGGGCTGTATGTGGCTTGTCATAAACATAATGAAAACTGAATCTATTATTTGACTCATGAATAGTTTTCTGATCTATTCTGGATTTTCTATGGCTGTCGAAAAACAAAACAAAAAAAAAACGACATGATCAAATCCAAGAGGAACATTGTGAAAACTTTTTGGACCTTGTAAAGGCGTTGTGAATGAGAGGAATTTAGGTCAGGCCACAATAGCTGTTCATGCATAATTGAAACACTGAGGAACACAGTCCACGGAGCCCAAGTTCCCATGCAAAAACTTCCATGCCTTCTATTCATCAGAAATATGGTGCAGCATACCACATATGCTGATGGCATGTTGCTGATGCTACCCGCCAACGTTTCTCACAATAAACTAACTGGGAACTGTGGAAGAGAACCTCCTTTTCTTACGATAACAACACAGTCCTTGGACTAATTTTGGGGATCGAAGACTATTCATTGCGCACTCCCATGGCTGTGAGCTATTGCCACGGCTCTGATATTTTCAAACTTGTTTGATAGTCTCAGCAATGAGTCTTGCAGCGTGAGCATCTCTACAACAAGTAGCAACAACAGCGCTGAGAAACAGCCAATGATAATTTGCGAGGAAATGAAATCCGTCCGCTGTCATGTGCGGCAGATCCCTGAATACAGTTTATTATCTAGCTATTTGCGTGGGAGATAATGTAAGGGTAAAATGTGAGCACAAAAATACTGCTTTGTTAAGATATTATTTGGCATGTCATATCCAAGGAAAATAAACATTACACAATATAAAGCTAGCTACAGTTCTCTTTGCAGAACAGACAATCCTCACTCGCAGAGTCTCCCCAACCAATCCTTCCTTGACATCTTCTCTTATTCCTCTCTATTTTCCTGTTTCTGTACAAAATAGTGCATAAAAACCCACCACAGCAGGAATCGAAAAGTCACATGATGGAGAGCTCTCGTTTATTCTCGTGAGAAAGCAGGATTTATGGATCAGGCATGCTTCAAAGGGGATCGCTCCAGGTGAAAGTTTGTGAAGTGTGTGAGCCTCATCTGCGATCACTCATGTAGTGTGCACACGCCTCGTGCAGTGTAAGCAGTACAGCGATTCTGAGATTTTCAAAGAGTTCACTTGGCTTTACACAGTTAGTAAATGTCCAAATGAGCTGAAGATGTATGGATGGACCATGGTACATTTACAACATTCACACCCAGCTCCTACATTTCCTCCTCACTGTGTGTTTGCGGGACCGGGCAGCCTTTGCAATTTGGCTCTCAGGTAGTGTAAGTGAGCTACATCATATCTCAAGGGAGCCACATTCAGCCTCCTCCAGCTCTGCGCCATGACTCCAGCAGACTGTCTGTGGGAGGCAAGGTACACAAAATCTCCCTTTGTGCCTCATCATCTGAGCTTTGGAGCCTTTTTTACCAGGACAAGAAATCAGACTGTGGCTCTACAGCTTTAGCATCTCTCTTTTACCCCAACCTGACCACCTACTTCTGAGCTCTTTGTCCTTGTCTAACTTGCTTATAGACTTTCCATTTCATCTGCTTAATTAAGTGAGAATTGCCATAAGAGGATTTTTTTTTCTTACACATTAAAGTTGGGTGAAAATCAGCCATGTGTGGACTTTGGAGTGTAAATGAAAAACCATCATTCATCTAAGCAAGCATACAGGTGCACTGAATCACAGAAGGTGGTAACAGTGCAAAAAATAATCTTTAAATCTATACTTCAATCAAAAACCTTTTGAAGCAAGGTGCAGAATCAAATCCATCCATTTAATGGAGATGACAAAACATAATGCAAACAGATGGATTGAATGCGTAGGCTGAAGCAAGTTGTGCCTCACGCTACAGCCTTGTTGAAGGAGGTCAGTGAACACGATACACACCCACCTAGTCCATGTGATGAAGCTGAAACAGATGTCATACTTTTGCCTGCATTTTTACTATTCTCATGTCTGGTTTATGCTTCCACATAACTGCTTCTGAGACGACTGAAATGAACTTTTCTCCCCCTAGAACAGTAGGTGAATTTCAGCTGTCCATCAAACAAAGAGGCGGGGTAGTAAAAATAAATAAATAAATAAATAAATAAATAAATGAGTGATGGCTGAAAGCATGTGTTAATTGATGTTGGTTCAAATAAAATGGCTGCACTCCAACGGAAACGAGGATGCTGCCCATTTTTACTCTCCACTTCTCACTCAATAAAATAGTTTTACTATTTGCACAACTTTTTTTTTTTTTTTTTTTTTTAAACTATTTAACATGCTTAAAAAGATTCGACCTTCAATACACAGTATATGGCCTCCAATCAAGGCCTCATCTTCCAGACGAGTTGGATTAAACTTGCATTCTCCAGACATCATGAATTATTTCTGCATTCAGCCTGGTGATATAAACTAGGACAGCAGTGTCGGGTGTGATCTTTAGGTGTGTAGAACTGAAGGTTTCAATGTCATCTCTGCATCAAATGATCAGTACTTTTTCAATTAATACATAATGAATAAAGGTCAGACTTATTTTACAATGACTTTAAGTGTCTCTCTCTTTAGTTCAACCACTTTTGAAAGTTTTTTTTTTTTTAAAAAAGGATCATTTTCTTTACAGTGGTTAAATCTTAAAAGAAAAAAAAAGGAAATAATTTAAGCACCTCGTATGAACACTGGAAAACGTTAAAAGCTACTGTGTGAAAAAGGCGGAAAGCATCATCTTTGCTTTGGAGGGTGTATTCAGTGATGTCTGTAATCGCTCATTTTACAGTACTATAAATTATATATAACTATCATGCACCTTCATCATTCTAACAACCTACGTTTTTGTTTTCGCTTATGCCTCTCTTTTCGTATCTCAGTAGATTATATTCTATTTATTCTGAGCTCTGACCCAAGACAGACCTGAATTCTCTTTCACACTTCTGGCCAATCACTTATCCTCTTCTTCAATTAGAGGGGCTGCTTAAATGTCATAGGAAAGGCAGAGCAGGAGTCTAATGAGGCCATCTCATAACAGCGGTGCGTGAGCGAGTCATAGGAAAACTCTACACTGAGCTTATTAACGGCCTGTTGAGGATGTCGGGCAATGCAGTGTCACCAAGAGTGCTATCTACTCATTAGAACCACTGGCACAATCCCTCCCACTGTACTTCAGTCATACTTCGTGTAGAAGTAGGTTTATTAGTTCAGCGACATTGTTAAAGTGCCCCTGAAATCAAAATGGACACCAATACAACAGTATATCTAGGGGACGAAAGCGTTTTGGAGATATTCTCATTTTAATTTTATAGTTTGACACTTTTGGGAAAACGTCAAATTAAATGCTCTCTAGAACCTCACAGGGGCTGATTTTGCTCTACAGTAGCAACTCGCTAACAGCACACATCGTTCAGTGGTATGTTTTTGGCTGTGCATCTTCCCGCACTCACTTCCCTTTACCAAATATCCCTTGGTGAGAATAAATGATCAGAGTTTATTAACTAGGAAGAAGATTGAATTTGTGCTACTTGGCTATTTTCGGAGGATTGTTTTACCAACTTGGTAAGCTCTACAATGCTGTAATGTCACGACCTCAGAATGATTAAGAACGTGATTCCGGCTTTATACACCACCCGGGCTTCTCCATCAGTAAAAGTAAGTAATATATTACCTACCATTCACATGTCTAAGAAGCCCCCGGGTGCTGACCCTGTAGCACCACTGAGGGTCAACGTTTGCTTAAAAACGTATGGCACAACTAACGATATCCAAGTTATTATAGTCGTCAGTTCTGAGAAATCTCTTAATCTCTTCACTGTTCTCAGCTAGTTCACTAATACCTTACCCTGTCAAGCTGTTTAGATTCGGTGGGGTTGTGGTATGTCTCAAACGTTACTTGCTGTTGTGTAACTCTGTCAAGCACTTCAACACTCTGGCTGCTGTTTCAAAAGGAAATGCGTCAACATACAGAATCAAATCACGGCTCTCAAGACATTTAATGGGGACTCTGAGTCACACGAATTCCCGAGTTTAGAAAGCTGGTCATACTCAAAATTTCAGGAGACAAATGCTGAGGAAAAATTGGTTTAATCTTATTTGAAACCAAGACAACCCTTTTAATATCGTTGAGCAAAATCTCTAATCAAGACAGCCTTGTTCGATGCTTAGCCTGATAAAAGGGGGAAAATGGGCAAAGGTGGCAAATTACTGATGGTATCATAAAGCTTTACTCAGAAATCAATGCCTACCTGCCTCTGTAAGTACTAAGCAATCTGGCCTGCTTTCAGATTGATCTTCTCAGGGTGATGATCACTGCAGGACACAAACAGCAAAACATTTGTTCTGAAGGGATGTTTTGAAGGGATAATCTGAGCGAGCACTATGATCTGGTTTATACGGCACTTCTCAGAGTCTACAACAGGTAGAACTGAAGACTTTAGTACTCACAAGTATAAAGCATAAAAATAGTTAGGGAAAAAAAAAAAAAGCAAGTCCATGTAGCGGCCATGGTGATGCTTCTCCAATTCCTGGCTGATGCTTGGAAGGACAATGAATTCCTCACCATTAAAGATTTCTTTTTCTAGATTTTAACTATATACACTATACGGCCAAAAGTATGTGGACACCTGATCATCACACCCATATGTGGTTCTTCCCCAAACTGTTGCCACAAAGTTGGAAGC
>CM075018.1:19031465-19046198 GCA_037576675.1 Pangasius sanitwongsei
ATCAGCTGTTCAGTGTGGAAACAGCCACTGGGAAGAAGCTATTTCTCAGTCTGTTTGTGCGGGCGCTAAGGCACCGGAAGCGCCTTCCAGATGGGAGGAGGGTAAACAGTCTGTGATACGGGCGAGAGGCGTCTTTGATAATGCCGTTCACCCTCTGCAGGCAGCGTTTATTGTAAATGCTCTCGATCTGCCAAGGTGAGTGTAGAAGAACTCGAGTGTCCTGCACAGAGAAAATCCGCACAGCCACGCTCCAAAATCTAGAGGAAAGCTTTCCCAACAGAGTGGAGGTTATTATAACAGCAAAGAGGAGACTAAAACTAGAATGGGATGTTCAAAAACCACATATGAATGTGATGGCCACGTGTCCACAAACTTTTGGCCATATTGGGTATGATCAAGGTTAGCTTTAGAGATACCAGCCCGGTGTAGCTTGCTTTACATCACCTCTGCTTTGAAAAGTTCTTACTTTTACTTAACACACAAAAAAAAGACCAGTATGAAGAATACAGTGGTACTCACTGCTCTCCTCTTTTCTGATTTCTTAGGTAGTTATCTGAAGATGGCAGTGAAACTGATAATGCTGTAAGTATGTCCTCCCTTCTCAAGAGACTCCAGGGCAAATCCAAAAAGATGTAGTTATTCTAGGCATAGCCAATTTTAGTGCTTTCGAACTGGACAGTGTGACACCTTTACATTATTATATGTTGAAAAAACACAGGAAAAGCATTAAGGATTCTGCCCAACTTGAAGATTTCAATTAAAAAGTGTGTGATAATGTCACTATGTTACTACTGGAGCTCACTACCCTGTACTCTTCATTAGAAACGTTTTTCTTACCAGAGACATAATCCTGTGATGGCTGCATTTGACCAATCAATAGTTTGCACTAACCAAATTAAACATGGGTACTTAGTTATTAGTCACTTAGCAGAGGAAATAATACGCAGGATAACTGTTAATGTACTGAGCCAAGGCACACTATAGCATCTGCTGGAAAAGCACTCCATGTGATCAACACCCATATTTTTAAGGAACATCCAGCCTACAGCAAGTCATCAAACCATCATGAAAGGGCGCAAAGATCTGAAAGTCCCATTCTTTCTGTAATTTGGAAAGACCAGCCTCAGACAAGTCCCCTTAATCTTTCTTCTCTGTAATGACACATGCCTACAGCTCCCACGATCCAGAGTGAAGACAGAGATCAAAGAGAAACCAAAAAACGGGTATAAAATGGTAGATCAAGCCCTTCTGCAGCCATTCCCATTCAGTCTCCCAGCAGTTCTTACAGTGACCTGACTGGGACCGTCTGATATTGCACTATAGAAAGGAATTTCTACTCATGTAGCGTCTTGGCACTCAGCAGGAGCAAAGAGGGAGTGAGCGCAAAGAAGTTAGGTGAGGCGCATCAAAGCAGGACTGCCTGTGATCCCTGAGCTGTGATGGGAGATTTGTCCTTTAGGCAATGATTCCCGCTGAGAGCTTTCAAGAAGCTCAGACATGTGACAGAGGTGTAGCACAAATAGAATTCCATTTAATAGCATGGTGACTGAATAGGGATGGATCAAAGTGCTGTAAGTCACTACACAACTGCTCCAAGCTTCTGTACCATGATAGCAGAAAAACAGCAAAATGTAAGTTAGTTAACAGCGCCTCTGAACACTGTGGACAGCAGCAAGATTCACAGCTTCTGACCCAATCCGGGTCTTAGAATTGGATTCCAGACATATGCACACTTGCTCCTGGTTTTCCACTGAAATCACAACAAATGCAGAAAGAGGGGAAAAAGCTGTATTACTTCAGACTGTAAATCGTTTCACAGGAGAGCCTGTATCCTCCAACAGCTTCCTTCTTCTTCTAGTGGATCCATGTAATAGAGCATAGTAGATTTCTCACCTTGCCTCACCCTGTAAAATGTCTTTGACACATTACCAGCCTCTAATAAGCTTCTCTTATTGGGCCACTGCAAAAAAAAGTGCCACAAAAATGCTGGCATTCCTCCATTTTTCAGTTATCATAGTGTTTGAAATTAATGTGTGAAAAGGCAATCAATTGAGGAACCTCTAAATACACACACTGATGATTTATTGACTGCTTGGAAACTTTGAATTTATGACACAATTTGCACAAGCTGTTAGTCAACATATCCCTGCCTCCTCGCTGAAGTTGAAGAATAAGCTTTCTGAGTGCATAACAGGCACAAGGTAAGTGGAGACTCGAAGCCCCTAAATGCTGGTTTACTTTCCGACAAGCCTCTTGTTATTCTGGCCTCGTGCTGTCTGCCTGCAGGAGAGCCGTGTGTGTGACGGCCTCGTGCCTCTTGACTGCTGAGTGAGCACACAGATGCCTGCAGATGCCTGTGTGACTCAGCATATCTGCTCTGGAGTAATTACCAGCCGAGGAAATACACATCCACATGCGTCAGTATGTGCCTGGTGTTCGGTATGGCGTAAGGATGGGCACATATTTGTTTAAAGAGTGGGTAAATGTGTTTAGGATTCTGAAGATGTGCTCTCTGCATGCATGTAAACTGAGAATTAACTTCCAGTTGGAGAAAATACAATGTTTCTTAATGATTGCCTGGCTAGATCGTACACTTCTCCTCCATCTCTGTTTGGGTCCCATTTGCTCTCTCAGGGAGCACTCCCTCATATCAGAGTCATCCATCAAGGCCCTAGCACAGCTAACCACACGACTGCCGTCCATAAGAGCGATCGACCGACTGGCTGGCCGCTGCGTGCTGATAGGGCATTTTAAGTGATGCACCTTATGCCCTAAGCTCATCCATCTTCCAGTTAAGGGAGCCGAATAGTTCATAGGTCCTACTCAAGAGTGGACAAACCAGGTAGTCAGACATCCCTCAGCTGGAGAATGCTGCCATTGTGGCTGACATGCTTTAATGCAGACCAAATGAATCACTGTTATTTTCTTTCTCTCTCTCTCGCTTTCTTTCTTGTAAACACTACTATATCCCTGAAAACACTTGAGAAAAAACATAGTTAGAAAAGCCAGCACTGTCTGCATGGTGTGCAAATTCTGGCTCTGGCAGTTCCTCAACCTCAGCTACATCAGTCCAGTTCATAATTGCTCTCAACTAGACATGTGCACAAGAATCCCTTCAGCGCAGTTATTATTTTTGTTTGCATTTACCTGTGATATTGTTTAAAGAATTTCATTGGTTCTATTTACCAAAATATAAACAAATTAATAGCTTAATTTAAACCACCACCACGGCCCTGACCAGGCCGTTACTAAGGATGAATGAACACTGTAAATGCATATTTGTATTTGTTTAAAACACATTATCTGTTCATTCTGAATAATGCATTCATATTCAGTTACATCCCTAATATATACCACCCACATTTCCATCTGTGATTTCTTTTGATACATATTTTGCAAATGAGAGAGAATGCAGCATTAAAATTCCCTCAACAACAGGCTACTGACACGGCAAACTGTGTCAGAGAAGCTGAAGCTGAACCACTACACTCCATGTCAAATTCCATAAGTCACTACAACTGGACTCAAAAAAGACTACAAACACTATGCCTTTGGATCAGATACTGCTCTTCTTAGCTACACAACAAAGACATTGTTTTTATATGGCTGATTCCAGATGTTCTTTGGGACTGGGCATACCAACATGACTACCCATACAAAAAAAAAAAAAAAAAATGCAGCTGCGTCTATGCCAAGATGAAAGTTCCATGATTGATAAACCATTACAAGTCATAAATGTTGATTCCACCCAGGCCTCTGCTATTGTCTTGTGTGATTAGACAATCTCCCAGATCTGACCGAGCAATAACATGCTGCTCCCAAAAACAGCTGCACACATCAATTATGGAGTGGGTCAAAGCCAGGCCAAGAGAGAAACAGCAAACCTTGTGTGTTTCTGGAACATTCTGGCTTCAAGCCTGCCTAGAACAATTTTGTTTGTTCAGTGTATTAGTTATAAGAACTTAAGACATCGATTTATACTTTGGTGCCTACCATCATCGTGCTCTGCTCTAGACTAGCACCCTATTCAGTCTCACGCCAATGGTGTGCTGTGAGTGTGCCGCGAAACCTTGATGTAAAACAAATGTGAAACAGGATGCGTTTTCAAGTTGAGGCAAGAAAGAGCAGTATTTCATGCAAGCATTTCTTCATTAAGGGCCTTGAAATATCCCGTGACCGGTTCCACCCACTATCAGACATTGTCCTCCGAATCAGCACTGAAGCGCAACCATGTCTGGCGGCAAAATGGGCTTAAGTGATTAGATACACATGTGAGTCAAACAGGGCTTTTAAAAGAGATTGTGGATAGATAAGTCAGAAAAGAAATCGAAAATGCCACTTGAGTATCACACGAACACAACGGCAAGTTCAAAGTGGCATCAAAAGACAAACAGTAGTCTAGCACTATGATATGGCTTCATTCTACAAAATGGCTTGACCAGAGCTTATCACTAGAACATCATCAACATGCCATGTTATGGCACACATGGATATATTTATCTTTATTTATATTTATTTAGTAAATGAGTAAAAAGTCTAATGTACAGTGGCCAACAAGTACGAAACACAATAACAAACCAAAAAAAAATAAAAATACGCAACAGCAAATTCGGAAACGATCCTCAGCCTTGTGTTGAACTAGAATGACAATAAACTTGCTTACTAAGTACTAAACATGACAACAAAATCAAAAACACATCAGCATTAACTCAAAGTGGGAAGAGAATGTCCTCAGGGAACATCATATGCTCGTTGCTGATTGGCTACAGCACGTGTCAGTCTTAAAGATGGCATTCACAGGATGTTATTTTAGTTATGATGTCAACTCGTTGATATGACAATACAAAGGTTGAAAAGACACCTTAATGAAGCCGAGTTATTCAGAAGAAAGAATTACTCCTCACTATAACATAAGCAACTAAGAATTAAAAGGTTTCTGCATGGCTAGCTAGATAACTGTCCAATTCCTCGACGTGTCCAATCAGCAACAAGCATGGGATATTCAATATGGACCGCTCCTTTCCATAGTGAGTTCATGTTGATGTGTTTTTGGTTTTGCTGTTGTGTTCTCAAATTTGCTGTTGTGTTTTTCGTTTTTGCTGTTATTTGCAAATTTGTTGGGTCTCTTAATTTACTGCTGTGCTTTTGGTTTTGCTGTCGATTCTAAATTTGCTGTTGTGTTTCTAAATCTGCTGTTGTGGTTTTGGTTTTGCGGACTCGCTTCTGATTTTGCTGATGCGCTTTTGGTTTGTTAATTTGTTTTGCACGTACAGCCCATTATTAGATAAATAACGCCAGGGCCAAAGGGATGCCTTAACAATTACCAGAGCTGTGGGAGCTCAATCTCAATTCTAAGCCAGATATTACTGTGCCCTTTTCCTCTAATACTACTCACATGACTCAGGGAAAAAATGAGAGGGCTGCTACTGCTAAGCCAAGATATGCGCACATAAAGTGTGGGTAAAGGTTTTCTCAGGGAAAAGGCTGTGTTTGTGTGTGTGTGTGTGTGTGTGTGTGTGTGTGTGTGTGTGTGTGTGTGTGTGTGTGTGCGCGTCTCCCCCTTTCTGGGCCTGCTAAAAGGCCATGCAAGCTCCTCATCCATCTGCCTGCACCAGAGAGTAGGCCTAACTCACTCCTGTACAAAGCAACCTCTGTCCTCTGTGCCCTATCTGTCCTGAACAAAGAGTCCATCTGACTGGCAGAGCAAAACAGAAACTACGGCTGGCGAGACACTCTGTAAAGGCATTCTTCTGAGAAGTTGGAAAGCACTTTGAATGATCACACACCTAGCTGTTATGAGCTGTTATGTTATGAGGGAATATCTTGAAAGCTGCATTAAAAAACAAAAACAAAAGACACTCACTGAAGTGGATGGTTATTAACCAAAACTATGTGAATAAGCAATTAACCTACCATTGCACTTTATAGAGTTGAAAGTATTCTGACTGATGCATTCCTCTTTCCTTTTGTATTCTCTGTTATCTTTGTGCTTTCTGAAGCACACTTCATTGCACTGATCCCGCGTATCACCGCACCACATCAAACAGAACGATTTTAACGATCACATGACTGGATTGGCACAGCCATTCAGAATCATAGAACCTCCTCTCTTTTAGCGTTCTAAACAATGTACAATAGATATATAATATATAGTTCAGCACACAGTGGACACATTTTAGCCATCAGAGGCAGGGTGACTGATTTTCTTTTTTTTTTTCTTTTTTTCCACGGGATCTCCCTCTGAGCGAGATGAAAAGCCGTAATCCCCAGGTGAGGAGAATCCATTAGGCTTAATTACAGCGACATTACTCCTACTTACTGAACCAAATATCTAAGGGGAAAAAGAAAGCGAGTTGTCTGGAAGACAAGGATACATTTAATTAAACGTGAGCTAAATGCGCTGGCGTTTGTGCCGTTCTATGCGCTAAATCACTTTTCCCTGAAAATATTTCCAAATAGGATTAGATGTAGAAGCAGGAGCAGGCTGGAGCCCCGAGGGGAGCTGGAGAGATTGAGAGAGAGAGAGAGAGAGAGTGAGAGAGACAGCATGAAAGAGGGCTCGTTTTCCCTCGTCTCATTCTCCCTCGTCTCATTCCTCAAGAAACCAGCACCCACCTCAAACCCCCTCAAAGACTTCAGTAAGAATGGAAATGTGCATTGGTGCTTTGGAAGAACTCATTCAGTCAAACAAGTCTAAGCCACAACTTTTCCCCTTAATACTGCTAGGACACTTGAATTGCTTGTAGCATGTTTGTTTGCTGTTTATACTGAGCTCTGGAAATGGAACTCTGGAGTATTTAATTAGTAACACACGCAAAGTAAACCGAGCGGCCTAGAGATGACATGAAAGATCCGTCAAGATTGAACAGAGGCTCTTTTCATCTTCATTTTCTTTTTTCTGATGTTTGGGTGGACGTTACTATGCGTTTTAACAGTCACATCACACTAATCAATATTCAATATTCATGTATTTAAAACCATCTGTTGATCACAACACTTGGTGCTTTGTTTGCGCTCTACTGCAGAGCTCTCGATTTGGCGATATCAGATGGTGTTTATCAGAGGATGTGCATTCTCCAGTTCTGCTTTGGGAGCACAGGAAGCAGTTCAGTGAAGTAAACTCGTTCAGACAACCCTAAAGACGCATCAGCCACTGGCCAGGTGGGAAACTAGTGCACCTGGACTTTTTGTAGTGTAAAAGAAATTATTGGACATTGGACACCCAGCCAGAGGGGGAGGAAGAGCAAAATTAAACCATCATACCTGAGAATGAAGTTTAATTCATCTGAGGAACCAATCGGACAGGATAAGATGTCCAGACATATGTCTGTTAAGTAACGTCTGTATTAATTATGATTGATTAGCATGGTGAATGATTAAACGTCACACTAAAAATTTCATGCACACTACATACACCTCATTGTTTTGACCTTTATCATAATCAATGGTTTGAGGGCTTGTGGCCACATATTAGAAGGTCACATCTATAACATGTATTTAGGCTTTATCTGTAACTTAATAACTTAACTAAAACCCCGCTTCTCTGTCGTGCCACTTCTCAGACACGTCCTGTTGATGTCTTTTTCATTGTTCTGCGTTCTAAACTCTTTGTTCTTCGTGTCTTTTTTCCTGGAGTGTCTTACTACCGAAGAAAAAGCGCAAAACCTCTTTTCCCACATGAAACAAAAGAATCTTTACCATCATGTCAATTCTATGGGATTTGTCAATTCAAAGATGGGATATATATTTCCTGGAGTAATTTTAACCGTTAAAAGATGGCATAATCTTTCCAATCTTTTAGGTCTGTAAAAAGAAATGACAAAATAAGATAGGATTAAAATCCCAGAGATACCCCAGCAATAATTACATTACCACAGCACCCCATGTAAAAGTAATCCAGTCCAAATAGGGCTTAAATAAATATGACTGTTTTTTAAAAAAAAAAAAAAAAAAAAAAAAAAATTATGATCCTCACCATTGGCCACAGGTTGAGAGGCATAGAAGATGCAACAATTACTTGCCAGGGACAGATTTGTTCTGAACTCCAGGACAATGTCACTGTTTAATTTCAAATCCAGTGGAGTAAAACTACACAATGTTGGCTTTAATCAAAAAAAAAAAAAAAAAAAAAAACCCACACAGAACAGCAGGAACCATATAGGACAGATGCATTGACTAGTTAGGTACTGCTTACTGTGGAATTCTGGTGTCATCAATCAAAAGAGAGAAGGTACGCTCTACTGAGCATTACTTGCCTCCGTTTTTCTACTGCCTGCTTTGCTTAAAAATAGAACTTGCCAAAAATAATGTTTCTCAGTTTTCCAGTTGAGCTGCAGCCACTCAAAGCTCCAAGAATCTCCAGGGACTGAGTTGACGAATCTTCTCTCGTTCTAAAACTTACCCCAAGCAGCGAAGTCTGACTGTCCCCAAGTATATTTGCAATTTTTTCGAAACCAATGCCTTCCATCACTTCATGGTAAGAGAGGAAATACAGTTATGCAACAGGGTGCCACTGTCAGTGCTGCTTGAACATGCTCAATTCAGTAAAAAAAAATATATATATATATATATAATTTGATTATTTTACAGTTTCCAGGTGTTGGAGAATCAAGCAAATGTTTGTACAGCACCCGAAGAGGAAGCCTATTTCCAGATTCATCACGTGTCGTTTTTGACGCAGTGAAATAATGAAATAGATAAATGAAAATATAGGTCACATCAGCATAGGAAGAAGCAGAACAGTAGACTGAAGGTTACCAAAAATATCTTGTAGGCAAGCTAAGAAGCACTCTGTGGTACAAGGTGAGTGAAAAAGCATGCCTCATTATGCCTCGATTTTCATTTGTGCTCTTTGAAAACCTAACGCCTTCAATTCCCCTCATGTCCTTAACAGCGGGTGTAGTCTGATTTTGCTGGAATTTTTGATGTTTTTGCATCACACTCGGAGGAAAGTGCTATCCGCCCTCTTCCGCATACATGAGCTCACAGACGCCCATGACTGGCTTGTGTCACTGAGACTGACAGGGGAGCGAGTGTAAAGAGAACATACTAATTTTCATTATTCTCGGGTCTTTGTCTTTGGACGATTTTCATTGTATAATCTGACATTGAGAACACCTTATCACACACGCTGTTACAGAACTAAGCCAGGATTTTATTGGGATCATCTCACACAGTGTGAAAAGTAATGATATTAAAATGCAGGCTTAAGAGGTCTGACGTCTAACAGAAAAACAAACAGCAAAGCTCTTTCAGCATCTACCTTTGATCGATTCCTCTGCTTTCTTCTATTAATAATCATTGGTCTTTGCTCACAAGAACCTCTGAAATGAACAAAAATAAGAAAAAGAAATCCATGTCACCCAGCAGCAATGTGCATCATTTCCCCAGAATGAGGGAAAAGATCAGAAGAATAGAGGCAAGGCCACCTGCCATGCTGATGGAGTGAGTTCATCTCTATTCGTCACGCGGTAGTGAATGCGCTTCTGAGAGGCAGCATGCAATAGCAGTGAGGTTCAGAGTGTACCGCATCATCATCATCATCATCATCATCAAGGTCCACAAAGACCAGGCAGTGTTAAGACTTTCCGTAAAGGCCTGTTAAAATGAGTCAGTGCCATTCTCTGAATTGCATGCATCACTCGTCTGGCTGAGACAGACCGCTTACAGCAATGTGATTTCAAATTGCATTGCTCTCGCGCGTCTTTAGTCGAGATTCTCTACAGAGATGCATTTCATAAACCAAAAAAACACAAAAACAAAAAAACAGGTATAAAGGTCAACATGTCAAATGAACCAACAAAAAGCGGCTGGAAAATGGGAGTGTGGCTGTCAAGACATAGTGACTGGACTAAAAAGAGTTCATGGCAAGACGAGCGTAAACTTCTGATAGATTTCAAACCCAAGTGCAGACTCTAGCTGACCAGGAACATGGTGTTCTGGGGTTGGTTGAACTTTATTATACTTCACTTTACAACATCTGGTACCTCAGGATAGCATGTGACGTAGGCCTAGTGTACGTTGTTACGCTAATAAACAGACAACAGCAAACTGATCATATTTCACGATTAATAAATAATGGTGGAAAATACCAAGAGAGCTCCTCTACTCCAGCACTGTTCTAAAATACAAAGCTAGGAAGCTAGGTGAGTGAAAAGAACAGCTCTTATCCAGTATGTTGTTCTTGATGATCAGCCACTATCGGTTATTGACAACGAGGAATTCTGACGCAATGACGACAACGAAAACTTTACTTGCAGCTGTACGGAAGTGAAACAAACCTCACTCTTCTTCTAAAATTATTTGTATAAAAACAAACCTGTTATGATGGAACCGCCTTCAACAAGAATTAATCCTAGTCGAGCCCTAAGACAAAACACAGACTTATGCATGCTGAGTGAGCAAAGAAGCAAAGATGCAAAGAAGAAGAAGAGCGCCTTAGTCACTGCTGTGTATGTATAGGAGAAAATAAATCTAGCCTGCTGAGGAAGACATATCTGTCTCAATTGGCTGCCACAGACGCAACCATTTGCGACCACCACAGAATTGGAGAAACAGCAGTGGGGGAAAAAAAATGAAGCCATTACTCTGAGATTGTTTTTAAAAAAAAAAAAAAAAAAAATACAAATACAATGCAATACTTGAATTTCTTCTTGGAACACTTTGCAGTGAGTACAGATCCCTGTAGAGTGCCTCTATCTATTAAAATGAGGAGGAATAAAATCAATAAGGACAGCAGGTATGTCAGGACACGTCCTCGTTTATTTAAAAAAAAACAAAAAACTGCCATATATGGAAATGTAACATGTAAACCATCATTAATATTTAATTTTACAAAATGGCACAGCTCGTACTATTGAAATAATATTTTAAAAAGCAATCATCCATCTTGATGCTGAATTCTCGATTCTGAGTGGTCAGATGATGTTGATTATTTATTTTCTACAACAGCAGCTCTGACTGTAGCTCCGGCTGCAAAGCAAATCACAGGTCTATATTAAACCGTTTGTTTATCATTTCTATAGTAACTACTTACACAGGGACGTGTGTATTTGTGTATATTGTGTACGTTTCTGTGGCGGCATTTATTTAGCATTTATAGGAGGAGTCTCCAGTGTCAGCACTATGTAACAGAAGTAAAGCTTATAAAGGTTTCTGATAAAGTCTTCAAAGTGGAGGAGTTTGTGCTGGTTTCTTGGTAACACGACAAGAGCCCGGTGAAGAGACGACTGTTTAGAGCTTTATAACGTAAAGTCATAACAGGAACTAACGTGGTTCACAAATGCTCAACAACATTAAAGTTAACTACAAATAGATAAAAAGCATGGCACCTTGTTTAATAAGTAAAAAGTCTGCATTAGGAAGGAAAAAAAACGCTGAAGACCCAAAACCTAAAGCAGTTGTCCGCCTGCATATTTGACAAACGATTTCCCATCTTTTCCTAACCTGTTCTGGATCGTAAAGCTGTCAGCACGCTCAGATTAGCATCTCAATGCCCTCTTAAGATTGTTTTCACTCGAAGACTACAGGGCCATTCAGGGATCTGGCACAACAATATGACTGCATGCTAGATTCAGATGGTGGGAGAAAAGGATTCAGAAGAGTGAAGAAAATCAATCTGAATGCATTTGTGCACGCGTTATTGTGTGAGGTCTTGCTATTGCATTCTCTCAACCACTGGTTCTTCTATAAGTGGTAATTTAAACTAACCACTTTAAATAGCTTGGCTTTATGTCTATACACAAAGTCTTGTCTTGTAGGTTCTTCCTGTTCCGCTATATTGTGCTTCGGCTTCTCCGTAGAGTACTTAATTTCTCAAAGCTCCATTCTCACGTCACGTCTTTGCTAACTGCCATAATTACAGATACGTGCTGACTGGTTCCACTCACTGGAGCGATAACCTGATAACAAGAGAGGAATGACAATGGCAGAGTGGGAGACCAGAGTGTGTTGAGTGCCTGAGGGAGCAGCTTCGCTCCGGGCAGATGGAGGATTCATCCTCCACACGTCCTTCAGATCAGCAGGGAGCATGGAGAAGCAGGCCGATCAGAAGCTGGGCTCAACATGCTCTGCCCCGACTGGGAGTGATGCCATGCTGTTTGCTTGCTCGCTCTGTGGTCTCAAGGGGGGAAATGGACACATCAGGAAGCGTGCAGGGATGCGGTGGTTTGACAGAGCTCTGCTACACCCTGGAGAGCCAGGCTTGGCCAGCCGTGGAGAATAGCACTCTGAAACCACGCTAGGGACCATGACACCACTAGGTGCCTCATCAACGCTATTTTCAAGAACAAGACCTCAGTCTTTAGTCAAGCTTATATGGCTTTATTTGATTTTTGTTCTCTCGGGTCCTACTGGCTTTTAATGCCAGTACAACCTCCTAATCATAATTTAGGGCTAACGTAGCAAACTGGTACATTCTTCACACTCATTTGAGAATATATTTGCAAGCAACTGTTGCGGTTAAGGAAACTATGGGCACTTTCATATCAATTTGCTAAGTCTGGATCAGAGTGAAATTGATACTTTTGGCTTTTTTGCTATTTGGTTTTATTTCACACTTCACAAAAAAAAAAAAAAAAAAAAAAATCATTGGCTGAATTGCATGTACAGTTGAAAATACTCATTCCCTTTCACCGAATGGTTAAATACAGTTGTGTAAAAATGAAAAAAAAATAATAATAATTTTTACAAAGTGTGCACTGAAATCACAAAAATCACCCAAGCATGGAGTTGGAGCTAAAATAAATGATTAGATAATTAAATCAGTAACTCATCTAAAACACTGTGCATCACATCCAGTTTTTATTTGTTGGTCCTAATATCCAGAACATTGCAGCACTACAGCTCTGCCCTTTGTGCCTCATGGCTCAGTTCAGCAGCTCACATCTAGAAAAAATGCTGCAAACCTAAATTCATGGTATGTCCGATTCACTTCCTGTATTCAGAGTCGAATGACTTTCTCAATCAAATGTGGTAGAGTTTGCTTGGACCCATGCACCACGGCGGGAAAAAAAGGCACACTACAGGGTTCAATCCCTAAACCTGCTGCATATATGACAACATCCTAAAAGGCGACGCATGTTAGTGGCATGTTAAAGCAATACTCCAACGTTTTTTCATCTAACCTATACTGCACCTGTAGTGGAGGTGCGACTACCACAGGCAATAACCGATATGTTTTCCTGTCGTGAGATGAGAATGGAAAACTTGTTTTTAGTCAGCCGGTATTTGAAAATTTACCTGCTGTCTAGTCTGACCTTGCAGAGATCGTACTTCTCAGCAGAAAAGAATCTGTGATTACGTTTAACCAATGTATTCTAAAGCAAATACCGTCTGTTTCCAACGGATCGTCGAAGGATGCCGCAAGTCTGGACTTGCTTTAGAAAGATAAAACTACAGAAAAACAGCTCTTGTAAGACAAACGACTGTTTGAGGGCTCTCTCTCAACTACAGGTCGTCGTCCCCCAAGTAAGAATCAGCGTGAAATTGACACTTTTATGTTTTTTTGTTTGGGTTGATTCAGTTTCACACTGCATAGGTGGCGGGGCTGAAAACATACCCATCAATACCCATCAGAAATACAGTGATGAGGCAAAAATGCAAACAAATGTAGAAACCATAGACAACTGCACCGAGCATGGAGAATACAAACCTCTGCTAAATAAAAGAAAAAAAAAATAAAGCCATGCCTAAACAAACCATACCAAGAAGAAAATGCACCGGAGTTCACTTCAAATGGAATACAAGTGCAAGCGCCCTAAGACCTTCAAATAAGAGTGTAACAGTTGTAAATGTTTATTGACTGAATTCAGCAACTGACCTTAAGCTTCCATTATAAACGTGTTCCAAGTAAACAGGTTTCCTTTTCTCAGCACAGGGAAACATGCTACAATTGCTACAAATGGACATCCTTGAATGTTTTCACATTTCAAATGCATTTATATACGGATATCTTTTTCTCTGGTTTAATATCTGCAGAAGATATTTCTGCTTTTTCAAAGCCAGTGTCATTCGCTCAGTTTAATCTAAGGGTGTCTGAACGTACCCTTACATATTCACTATTCTAAAAGGTTAAAAGATATTCTGAATATTCTACATGAAGGAATGAGAGCAGAACAGAATGACCATGTAGTGGTCAGCAGGACACTAATGTGAAAAGCAATCGGAGAAATCATGTCCTTGTGTCCTCCTCTCTCAGTGCTCTTTCTGTGGAAAAATTTGTATGTAACATAAGTAAACACACATACACGTATGTAACTACCTACAGAATTACTTTAGTATATAAGTACAAACGTGCATACTACTACAAGGGCAAAGAACTACTTTAGTATGTACACAAATAGCGAAGTTTGTAAGTAAATATGTAACTACTAAGTACATAACCACTTAAGTGTGTACAATAAGTATGTACACACTTAAATAAATATGCAAGAATGTAATTACTTATCTAAGTATAGAAGTGTGCAACGTCTTAAGTATGTATACAAGTATGTAACTAAGTAAGTAATGTAAGTACATAACTATTGAAGTACAAAATGCATGTAAGTAACTGCTTAAGTAAGTATATAAGCACGCAAGCACATAGGGCCATAACTACTTTAGTATGTACACGAGTATGCAAGTACACAAACAAATACATAACTACTTAAGTACATACGTACATACGTATATAACTACTTTAGTATGTACACGAGTATGCAAGTACACAAACAAATACATAACTACTTAAGTACA
>CM075018.1:19046208-19074327 GCA_037576675.1 Pangasius sanitwongsei
GTACATACGTATATAACTACTTTAGTATGTACACGAGTATGCAAGTACACAAACAAATACATAACTACTTAAGTACATACGTATATAACTACTTTAGTATGTACACGAGTATGCAAGTACACAAACAAATACATAACTACTTAAGTACATACGTATATAACTACTTTAGTACGTACACGAGTATGCAAGTACACAAACAAATACGTAACTACTTAAGTACGTACGTACATACGTACATAGCTACTTTAGTATGTACACGAGTATGCAAGTACACAAACAAATACATAACCACTTAAGTACATAAGTACATACGTATATAACTACTTTACTAAGTATATAAGTAAGTAGCTTCTTAAGTAAGCACATAAGTAGGTAGCTACTTAAGAACAGAAGCATGTAAGTACAAGAGTCCATAACTATTTTAGTAAGTACAAGTATGTAACTACTTAAGTACGTATGGATGGATGGATACATTGATTGGTTTGGGGGGTGTTTGCCAGAGTATACACTGGAGATTTCCCCTTCAGCAGGTCTCTGAATGATTTCTCCAACTCAGCAGCATTCCTTCTGCTAGAAACAGGCGAAGAGTTGTGGAAAGCCTATGTCTCCTCGAATGAGAGCACCTGCCACTTTAAAAGCAATGTTTTGCTCTTCTCAGGCATTACAAACTCTAGCAGTGGAGTCTTGCCTCAATGGAGGCAATCTTTTATAAAGAGGACAGGGGGAAAAAAGGGAGTAGTGGTCCACTTCAGATGGCATTCAGATTGACCTCTGCTGCCTAGTTTACTTTTGTCATGATATACACCATAATATGCACTGGAAAGAGTCATTCAGTGGTTCTTTATTCAATAGCTACAAAAAATAATTAAGAAACAGAAAGGAAATCAAAGCACTGGTAATAACATAATAAGGACTGCTATTCAGACACAGCGAGACATCGCCAGCAGAATCACAACGGCACACACTCACACATGTTTCTGCTGTTAAATAACATGTTTATGCAGCAGGCAGCCAAAAATGGCTCCGAAATCATTTTCAGCAGTTGCACGCAGTACGAAAGCAGCTACCCGTGCTGTTGCTGGTGGTGTGAGTGCTAATTATTTGAAAGGAAGGGTAGGAGGACACAGGCATTTGTTTCTGAACCAGGCCCTGCGGACAGTCGAGCTCATCGGAGAGAGACAGCAGCAACCGGCACTAAAATCAGATTTAACACAGGGATTAAAACCAAGGCCAATGTGCTGTTTATAGCAAGGGCAAAAGGCACATCCACAAAGGTAGGATGTTCTCACCAAGGGCATTACACCACTACTGAACAGCATGCAGCCATGTTTCAAGGTCTAGTTCTTGGGGGGTGGAAGTGGACTTCCTGCTAGATCTAACATCCATGGAGTCATCCTCATGTCTAGCTACATTTACACGCAGCCTCATAATCTGCTAATATTCCAGCTGAGAGGTCAGAATAAAAATTGCTCATGTGTACACCTCAATCGGAATAGAGATTGAGGCCAATCCGAACGATTGATCGAGGTGGGTACACCTTTTAAAGGGAGGAAAAAGGAGGGGAAACAGTATTTCTTGTGCAGTTATTCACAGATAGTGGCTTTTAATGGTGTTAGTAACATGTGATGATCAATAAAGGCATTATACAAACGGATGAAGCTTGCATATGTTTTTTCCAGCAATCAGAGCCCTTGTTCATGAACCCTGTGCAAACGTGAAATACCGAGTAATGTTTCTGCGGTCACAAGTCCCTCTTCTTGCTGTCTGTTCAATAATTACACTTGGATGACATTTTGTTGCGACAGAAATAACTTAAAACTCAAGCAGCATGATTAAAAAGCTGAACACAATGACGCTCAGAGCTGTTATAGAAAGCACTATTAGCACTAAGCCCTTCCTCACATGCATATAACTCTGAGTGCATATACAGACTGCCCAGTTTAGGATCATTAGTTCACTTGTGAGCCGCAGCAGAAATGAATTCATTCTGACTGGTGCAAATCTATGCAAGTAAACAGCCACTGAGACTGTCGCTGGCCCCCTGGGATACCTTATACGTGCATTATGGGGTTGATCTCAAACCGTCAGCCTACATGAAGGGCACGTCATCATTCATTCCTGCCTCTGAGAGCAGAGAGAGTTTGCGAAGCTCTCTGCCTGCCGTCATACATCACACACACATGCACACCCAGGTGGTCGTATCGCGCTATGGGATTAAAAACTAAACGAATCAGCTGGAAACAGAACCCAAGCGAGAGCAGAGATAAAGTGAAACGAAAAAGGAATGGAGTTGTGTTAATGAGACACCATGTGTGTGCCTTGCTTAATTTGATTTGCTCATCGTGTGTGCGAGAGCAGTCTGCGTCCTGAGACATATGGTAAACAGTGCTGACCCCACTGCTAATCTAATTCACACTCCTCCACAGAACAACATATGAGCCTTTTCCCCCCAACTAATACTTTCTCCTCTCTGTTCTGTTTGCAGGAGTAACTCCGTGACAGCTCTAACAGCTAGCATGTCCCTATCTGTTTGGGTCTTCATTCGGATGGTGTCTGCTCAACCGTTACCTGAGAGACACGGTATCAGGGAGCTGTCCATGAGCTGACACCAAAATAACCGAGTAATCAAATAGTCAGAGGGGAGTGAATAACATTTCCCTTTTTCAGCATACATTTTCAAGACATTTTCAGACTGTTTTCCACAGGTTTAAGGTTCCCATATGCAATTTCATTTCACACAAAGTAAAGGTAAGAACCATGGAGGGTTTTACACAGGGGTGTCTCAGTCCAATATGAGTGTATCAGTATTAGGGCCAGCAATGGCTTTGCTGGACTTGTTGCTGGACTTGTTATGGAGATACCCTGAGCCCCTGATGCTAAGAAAAACCTTGTGGAAATGTCCTGATCATGACACTTATCCAAAGCGACTTTGAATAGTCTTTGAGGGTTTAGGATTAGGATTTTGCTTAAGAACTCAATGTTGGCAGCTGGATGGTTCTGGGATTTGAACTCAAAACCTTCCGATCAGTTGCCCAAAGCCTAAGCTCTCTTGAGGAGGAAGAACGCTGATGGAGCGTGAAATGTACAGTGGACAGTGAACCACAGCGGAGCACGGTCGCTTTCTGAATAGAAGTGTGTATGCACCAGCAAGCGGAGTGTGATGTATTTCACTCCCTCTACCCAACAATGATTCAAAATAGAGATTCCCACCAGAAGGATAAAAACAAACAGCACCCACATCTTTGGCAGTGCCCGCACAATTTAACACGGCTCAGAAGTATCAGACATAAGAGAGCGTTAACAGAGGTTGCTGTCATTTTCCTCCCAGCCAGCAGTCTGCTGGTTCTGCTCCGGAGTCTGGCTAAGAGGCCCATTTCACACCTCACAAAGCTGGGCCGTTATCAAGAACCCTCTCCTAATCACCTCTCCCATCAGCCAGTTCCGTATGCATGCCTAACACCTTGCCAGGACTCCGCAACATCACCTCATTTGGCCTTCAAAGCAAACTAGTTTCACGAAAGAAGGTTTTTTTATTTGCGTCGAAGTATTCACAAGCTACGTGCTTGCCTTGCCCAAGCTTTAGGGGATTACATCAGTGTTACAGCAGATGATTCTTCTTCTAAACTCGGCCATCTGAAATTATGGCGAAATACACAACTCTACCTTGAACAGAGACTCAGCCGTCCAACACCAAGCAGAGATTGGTCAAAATTTTACAGCTACTTGCTTTCTGTAGGCAGTCAATGTCACAATGTCTTTGCTTTAGTCTTGGGAACAGGTTTAACACCAAGAATCTCAAGGGAATAAAAATCAATAGGATGAACAGCCAAAAAAACATGTCTGGGCATTTAAAAGTCACCAGCAGTCGCAAAACACACATTTTTGCTCGATATATATAGTTAAAAAAAATGCACTTCACGGCAGTGTGACGCATATCAATGCTGTAACTATTTTTTTCTGAAACCCACCACCTGCTGCACTACACACATCAGCTTTTACTACTCTGCTTAATTTGCGTGCACGTGAGACATACAAAATTTACAGAATCAAGAACACACAGCTTTGTGGAAACACTGACAAAGCCATAGAAGTGCACCGTGAAAATGTCATAATTCTCATGCTAGCACAACAAACACATCACCTCGCACACTCAGATTCTTCTATATGCAATCTGCAAAAAGAGAAAACATCACATCTCAACAACAATCATGATGTACTACCTCAGACTTTCTCAGAAATGGATAATGAATATAGCTGAGTCAAATTGATGTACTCGTCTGTGTCTGTATGAATGCACTTAGGTAGATCACTAGATCATTTGCTATCACTTCTTACCCTAGTCAGTTTCCGGGCTACCAAAACATGGGAATGGGCAGCATATTAGAGCTTTCACTTGTCCAGTGATTTAGCCTATGGATTATGATTACTTATGATTTTTCCATCCTTGCATATGTATTTGTGTCAACAGCATTATCAGAGCAGACAAAATCTACACTGATAAACTAAAGAAACACACCTCAAACAGAAATCAGTACAAATCAGTCCCTTTAACACCATTCATCATCACAGGCATCCAGATATCCTCATTAATTCCTCGGAGTATGGTGTAATTAGTGAAAGTCCACATGACTAAGTACTCTAATCCTTTTCATGCAGTCAGCTTGCCTGCTTTTTCAAACTTCATTGCAAACTCAGGAATATTACACTGTCCACTAAATCTCCATCAGTTCAATTCTGCTTGATCGCCAGTTTTTGCTTTCTTTACCATAAGTACACACGTAAGAACTGAGCCTCTGAGAGCACAATGACCCCAGCTATGAGAAAATGGCTTGTCTGACTGCCAGCCCAGCACCTCAATAACACCAAAGGTTGAGAATCAGCACTTTAAAACAGAGTACAAAGTTTTAACCTCCTCAGGGCTTCAGCCATGTTTGATTTAAAACAGGGCTATGGAGTTTCTAGAATACAGACGGAAACGGAGATTAGTAGTCGTTCCTGAACACGAGCAGTGCTGATTACTGCAAACATGAGCAGTGTTGAGGCCAACATGGTATGAGGCCTCATTCCAAACGTTTCTGTTTCATCTGACCTGAGGCCAGGAGCAAGGCCTCTGAGGACACTAAGAGCACCTTATACCACTGTCAGAGTGTTACTGTTCCACAAATCCCTCTTTTTTTTTTTTTTTTTCTTTTTTTTTTACACAAGACACAGTGACTAGGTTTATGAGTCTTTTTTGTGTCTGTAACTTGTAGCACTATTTTGTTGAATTACTGCCAAAAAGACACAAGGGAGCATGACAGAAAGCTTCGTTTTGTGCTTATGGTTTTGTTTATTTAATGCTGACTATGCTTTGATCTTCTGTTTAATAGTCCTATGATTGATGAAGACTGTTATGCGCATAACAACTGCCCCACCTGGTACTGGACCAGGGAGACTCTTCTCTTACTTACCTTCACTTGAAAAGTGCATCCCACGGCATCAAGAATAAAATGTTTGAAACACTACATCCAATACATCCAGCTTAAAAAAATCAGTAAATAAATAAATAAATAAATAAATAAATAAATAAATAAATAAATAAATAAATAAATAAAGGACCAGTTTCTTAGCCAGCATAACCCACATGTGCTGACATGCATCAGGCTTCTAAGAGATGGGAGGAACTGGAAAGTAACAGCAGCCTTGATAACATTTGCAGGGTGGGGAGTTCTGGGGAAGTGAAAGGCAAAGGAACAGCCTAAGAAATCCACCTCAGTTCAGTTCAGCCTCAAGTTTGATGCTTAAATAAAGTGTTTCTCTGTAGACCTCTGCTTGTCTAATTAATTGCTGGCAAGATGCCCTTGGCGCCAGGATTCTGAAGGGCAAACTTTATGCTGACTTTACGCTGATAGTGGATGGAATCCTAATTAGCCATGATGGATATTTGCATGTATCGTCTGCCCAAATTCCGAGGTGGATATTGATTGTACGAGGTAGCAGATCCAGACATAAGCTTCACAGATGATGTTAACAACAAGCCATGGCACAATATAGCAGAAAAATCAATACAAATCAGACCGTCTTTAACATTTTATTGGTAAGGGCATGGGGTTTGTTGAGACTAGCCAGGGTCATTATCAGCTTGTTCAAGCAGATCTTTGGGTGCTTGGCAGGAACTGTCAAGCCAGTTAACCACTGCACCATAGGAACCCCAGTTATTCAGTCATTCATCTCATCTAATTAGCTAACCAGCCATTCTTGGGGATTTGGGACACTGGCTGTATGAGCATCTAGAACTAATTAGTGTCAAGATGCTATTCATCTGCAGCAAACCTCAGAATTATACACATCATTGCACTGTCTTGCCCCATCCCTGTTTGGCATGAGTGTGAATAATGATCAGCAGCATGCATCTATAGAGAGGCTGGCGACAGGAAGCGAGGGTCCACTTGTGATTGGATGTAGCAGGATATAGTATATATACGCACACCATTCTACACTTTATTATTAGTTTTAGTTCCCCATTTGCTGTTATAATAACCTCCATTCTTCTGGGAAGGATTTCCACTAGATTCTGGAATGTGACTGTGGGAATCTGCCAATCCAGGCACAAGAGTTGGGCTAGAAACCCTGGGGTGTAGACAGCGTTCCACTTTATCCCAAAGGGGTTCAGTGGGGTTGAGTTCAGCACTCGATGCAGGCCACTCGAGTACTTCCACACCAACATTGGCAAAACATGTCTTCATTGACCTCACTTTGTGAACAGGGGCATCGTCATGCTGGAACACATTTGGGCCTCTTAGTTCCAGTGAAGGGAAACTAATGCCTCAGCATACAAAGATATTTTGTACAACTGTGCGCTTCCGACTTTGTGGCAACAGTTTGGGGAAAGAACCACGTGTGTTGATCAGGTGTCCACAAACTTTTGGCCTTATGGCGTACATTAAAGAATAAAAATAAGGTTTTACTTTATAAATTCCATATCTCATTTTGTATTGAATCGATGCGCTCCTGGACAAAACAATAAGTATCATCAACCAATAAGCAGTATCAATAGGTTAGACATTTGGATGACTGCATTTTAGCATAAAACTAGAACAATGTTTGTTGGCCAGACGCCAAGCAGGACGCAACACTGACATACACATTCCATAATGACAACCGTACTTAGGCTAATGAACAAATATGTGTGGCTTGCATGACAGAACACTAGGACACTGACTAGCCTCAAAATCACCAGACCTCAATCCCACAGAAAAATGAAATTATTTGGAACAGCAGGTGAAACACCAAATTAAGCCCTGAATTCCAGCTTAATTACACACCCAACGATAAGTTACTAATCCTGTTTTACCCAGCAGTTCATCTTACCTCTTTGATTGTGGAAATGTGTTTAGAAAGACCTACTGCTAGGCCCAGAAAAACTTTCTCATCTATATTCTTGCTACTTGATCATCTTATACCTTTCTTCTAGCCATGTTTGCTTCACTAACAAGAAGAATCCTCGCTTTTTAGAAACAAAATTGAGTCTTATTTCCCCCAAGAACGCTCCCCTTATTTCCTACTGTGTTTTTCTCCAAGTGATTATTCAGCTTTCAGACCACAGGCTCCTCAGAGCGGTGTTATTTTCGCACTACGAGAAGCCGTCTTTGCACTGTGTTTTTGGTGATGCGCCTATTGCTCCCGCTCCACTCCAGATACAATGGGAGTGATGAATCCGTTTGTCTCCCATCAATTACGTTTCAAGTTTTGAGGGAAACGTAATCGGACAACAGGAATGCACGAATTACAATAAGAAGAAAATGTCTCCTGCTCTCCTTTTTCACGACATATAAATAGGCTGGTTTAAGAGGGAAGGGGTGAAAAGGGTGAAAAATGATCCTCTCTAGGAGGTGGCCTATTTAATTCAGGACATCAATTCTACCAAACGAAAGCACTTAATTGGCGTAGCTCCGGAGTATTTTGATAACAACTAATCTGCTGACTATTAAAACTGACGTTTTTACAGACCATAACTGCTTGTGGTCACACACTGGAATGCCGTATGTGATTCTTAGGCTTCTCGTCCTGCATTTGTGGCTCACTTGGCAGATCTTACCTCACCCTTTCAAGAATGGCTGCTAATAAAATACAGAGAAAGAGTAAACACTGATTTTTTTTTTTTTTTTTTTTTTTAAACTCTGCTGATCCTTTTACACTGCAAGGCAGCAGGCCATGCCATTTCAGCATATTAAAATCAAACAGCTTGCAATATATATTACTGTATACATATCTGTTCTGGATGAGTTTTGTGGCCGTTTATATACCACAATGGAACACATCTGGAACGGCTGTACTGTGGAAGAGGGAATGTTATTTTCAACTTCTTTAGTAGCATTCCAAGCTGCTCACTCCTGACACACAGGAAGGCAGCAGCTAATGATGACAAGTGGAGTGTAAATACGGGGGCACTCCGGTCCGGCGGAAGATGAAGTGACCGCAGAGCGCAGGAAGTGAAGCAGCAGAGGTAACGCATGTGTTGTTGTTGTTGTTCATTGCTGAAAATCCTCAGATATACTTGCACTTAGTCGCTTCATTTCTGCTAGCTTTCCTATTGGTGATAGCAACCTGGTGCTCTCCTGCCTGGGGGTCTGACAGGAACTCGTCGGCCCGCGCCTGATGAACTTCTTTCCCACGCAAAGACTTGGAAAAAGAAACTAAACGCGTCTCCCTTTTCCATTTCCCCATTTTTACGACTAGTTGATCTTTTTTGCGCTGTTTCTGAAATGTAGTTGGGGTGTACATTTTGAAACCTGGCAACCCTGCACACCACTCAACTCTTAGCCAGACAGATAATGATTAATTAGCCATGCTTAATTTTGTTACACTGTAATGCACAATTTTTGTTTCTGTATATGCTGCTAAGAGTATGAATGAATCACGTAAACATTGGTGTACTTTTACAACACTGAATGTTTTAATCAACGTCGTCACATTCAGGCAATGCTTATTTTCACTGTAATGGGAAAGTATCGTATCGAGGTACCATTGTATCAAATCGAATTTGAATTTCGTGTATTGTTACATCCATAGTAGCTAGGTCAAAATGAACAGACCTAGATCATCAGATCAGATCAGATTGTAAAACCTTTCAAATTATTTGAATGAAAAAATCAAAAAAATGTTTGTCATTGTTTTTTTTGGGGGTTTTTTTTAAACCAAATATTAAGTGAACGATACACTAGAAAATCCATTATCATAAACCGAGCCTCCTGAACACTTCCATTATAGCTTTTATATAAGGGAATCCTAATCTTTTATGGCATGGCCGAGCCCCCATATTTCAAGCACTGCTGCTAAAGCATTCATTTAACTCCTAGGGCAGTGATTAATTGTCTGGCAAATACTGTATTTTCAGGTGTGGTTCATGAGAAAGGTTGGAGCTTCTGAGACCAAAAAAAAAAAAAAAAGAGCTAAAAGGGTTTGTAATGCAAAATTATGCTGACCTCTCCGGCTGACCTGTCATTATCACAGAGGGAAATGAAGCTAATATGCTGCCGTAACACAATAAGCGGTCACAACCTCTTGTACAGGAGGGCGATGTTTACAAGACCTTCTAATACCTTGGCCTGTTCCTGTTTCCTCAGTAGAGGAGACACCAGCCAGCAGGGAGGACCGGAGCGGCTTTTAATGAACCATATGTTTTAACTAGAGATGGTTACTGTTAACTGTTCAACCACTAATCAACAATTAAGTTTAAAAGTTGCACAGGCTTTGTTGTGTCTCCATTTCTGGCAGTCAACACAGTTTGATGAAGATTTAATGGCACTTTGACATTTAAATGCTAATTTGAGTGTAGTGCTTTTAACAATAGACCATCACAAAGCAGCTTTAATGAAATCCTGATGTAGATAAGTGTATTGTGACAGTATTTGTCACAATATCGATATTATATTATCGGATTGTTCAACATCTGAGCTCAGAAAGGAAGTGCTACCTCCATAGCAAAGCTTCGTGAACACATTCTGTACAAACAGTGCACTGATAAGTGATATATGGAGGAGAATCTGGCTGAAAAAGACAGTCTTTAAGTGCAGCGCTGCTCCTCGATGTGCAGCTGCCATCACTGGCATGCGCCAGAGGAGCTGTTCCGAAGTGCATGGGAAGCAGATTGTCCTTGAGGCTTGGCATAAATCAAGACTCGGGAAAGACAGAGAAGCTTGTGAGCATCGTGCCTGCCAGGGAAGTGATACACTTAATTAAGCAGTGTTTGCTGAGGTGGGTGTGCTTTGAAAGGCCCTTAATGGAAGAGTAATGCCACTGAAAAACAACTTCATAGAGGGGGGCGAAATCAACCTGGTAAGCCAACCGAGATAATGAAAAGAGGTGTCTTCATAAAGAGAGTTCCATGTAGAGGGGTTACAAAACAGCGCTCCACAAGTCAATACACTTCAGCCATGTGTCCTTTAACAGTGACAGGTTTAGAAAGAGGTAGCTGCAATAACAGGTTCTTCGCTTAATGTCCCCTGTATATCGTGGCAGCCTCACAGTCATTTCCTGTGATGATGGGTTTGTGTGCCTGGGTGCCCTTTTTGGCAGCACTCCCGCCTACATCACTTTGTGTATTCTGGGAAAGATTTCACAGTAATGTATTGGTCTGGATATTTGGTGAGCTTTAAAAGACGTGTTGTTTGTGAGGAAGTGCTCCTGTTAGTGCTGTTATAGAAAAATATTCAACCTTCCATTACCACCACAAAGCTGATTATTTATTTTCCTATAACAAGTCCCAAAGTATTTTATTCCTCTTATAACACAGCAATTTGCCAATGATTACATTCTTTAACTGATTAATTAAAGAGTGATGCGTCATTTTTATCCATTTACAGTTACATTCAATGTTTGCAAAACAAGTTCTCTCTTTCGTTATGGCGCTATAAACAATTGTTTCCTCGCCCGCCGCTTGTCATGTTAACGAGAAAGTGTAAAGCGCAACGTCTTCTGTCCTGAATACTTTCCTGTGAAGGAAAACTTACTCTAAATACAGACTCCTTCCATAAATGTTAAATAAGCATCTTCGTACAGAAAGATTCACCACCATCACCATCAGTTATACATCTTCCTATGGTGAATAATGACACTTTTTATTCAGTTTATTATTAGCTTTAGATTATGTGGAGTGTCCGCCACACAAGTATCTATGTATTAGAACGAGTATATTAATATAAACCTCTGATTTGTGGCCCGGAAACACTCTCAGAGCTGCTTTTAGAGAAAATTAATCAACCATGCTGTGGTATAATGGAAAGTAAAGAAATCATTTCCCTCTTAACTTGGAGGCTTCTTGCAACTTGCCAGTGTTTGTGGTGAGTCACATCAAGGCTAGCGCTTATTTGCACAAATCACATACTCGTTCTACCAGTTTTCACCCAAATGATGGTTCAGGTTCTTGCTCCTTGCTTCATTTTAGATGATACACAAACAGACCTCAGCTGTGGCTTGTGCACTATATTCAATAGCAGCTAATAAAAATGCAACGCTCTGTGAGTACACACATCAGCTGCTCTTAATACACCAGGTTTTCCCTTTACAAGCACTTTTTATTGTTTAAATCACCTACAAGATCTGTTAAAGCAGAGAAGTTCTAGAGTAGTTGAGTGAAGTGAACCCCAGGGACACGAGCAGATGAACAATGATCTAAAGAAAATAAGAAAAATGCATATAAACAGAAATGACAATGATGTGTTGACACGAATACAAAAATCTCCTGCATTATTTATGCCAATTGCTAAAGCACATCTATGTTGTCCCAGAAGAGCACTTCAGTAGCTCCCTATAGATTGTGTATATTACCTCGGGTGACTGTCATGGTCATTCAATCATATCACCAGACAAAAAAAGCAATATGTATGTCCTACCACATATTGTAGCTAAAATAAGTAAACTCCAAATATACTGATTGATTTCTTTTCCTTCCCACTTGTGCATGCACTAGTCTTGTGCCACACAGGCTGCATATTTCGAACATTTCCTTAACTTTCAGACATTATATCTGTAGTATATCTATAGTCATTATATCTACAGTAACAGCTCATTCACAGGGATTTGTATGGATGACACTCTACATAATCGAAACAGATTAACAGACATTCAACTGTTATGGTGAAATTTTTGTAAGGAGACGTTAAACAAACAAACAAAAAAAAAGGATAGTGAAGGAACGACCCTTTATAGCTGCTATGATGCAAGCGATAACAGGAAACCTGCAGACATTTGCAGACATTCAACAACATTAAATGTAACTTTAAATGGATAAAAAGTACTGCTGTTGTTGGAAATTCATCAACTTTGGGGAGGTAACTGCAACTGTTTGCTTCATGTGAGACTGCCTCACATGACTCAGTCATTGATTATGTTCTTATAATAGCATCCCCACTAATGTTTTATTCCTTACAAATCAGTGGTATTCTAGCCACCATCTTTCAAAAAGTCAAATATTTTGAGCATTACTCACCGATACATCTTCAGGAGACACTCTATCCTGGACAAGCTTGGGAAGGATCCAGGGCCACGTTTATTACAATAATTGTATCTCGTTATCATTTCTTTTGAAATGGGTCAGGCAGTGGTTTAACAATCAGCATAAAGGCTACAATAGTGTTTAGTGCCTTTAGTGTTTAGTCACAAGCAGTCCACGAGTTGGACGTTCAAGAAGTCATTTACATAGCCACAGATAAACACTGAAACATGAGAAGAATAGTGTTGTTATTGGTTATACCCAAATTTTATTTATTTATTTATTTATTTATTTTTTACATTTTTGTTAGATGGCTGTCTTACAGCTTGTTCTTATCAGCCAGCAAATCAGATTCATACGACAACATTCCGTCTTATGTCCTGCCTTGTGAGAACATGTTGCAACGGTATAAAACCAGTGTGTGTGTGTGTGTGTGTGTGTGTGTGTGTGTGTGTGCGCACACATGTGCACACGCTTTTCATCATTCAGTTCATCATTTCTGTAAAGCACCATCCAGATGGAAGGCGATGTTTGAGCTGTGTGCAATGTACACATACGGGTTTGTTTAGTTGCAAGTTAATTTTGCGTTCACGCTACACTTATCAACTTGACATGTGCAACCATGACGAGCTCTGAAACACTTTAGTAAGTCAAAATAGTGACTTGTTTAAGAGAAAGCATTCATTTATTAAATCAAATGCAAGTGCAATATATTGCTGTAATCATTTTTCCCCTCTTACTCCTACTGCACACCATTCAAAATATGAGGCAGGAAGTAGTGGATTGAGAAGATGAGCAGTGAGGAATAAATCAAGGTCACACTTAACACAGGCTATAAAAATCCCCTTGGCTCACCATGAGGCATACTGAATTCAGCAAAAGGGAATGGCGCTGTGTGTAGAAATCATTTCTCCTCCTTGTGTACACTTATTGATAAGCTCCAATGCTTTATAGCCAGTGGTGGGCCACTTCCTCCACTTCCTCTGCCGCAGGCCCTGGTTGAACATTCCTGAGCATTTACAAAAGTGCACAGCAAACAATGTGACGCCTTGGAGGCCAGGAACAAAGCTTTCATTGTTTTGCCTCAGCTTGAGAGACACGCAGATTTGAGTCACACACACACACACACACACACACACACACACACACTACAAACTAAATACACAAACGCGGGAAACCAGACACACTGTTCGTGATCTTCAAAGACCTCAGACAAAACATCTATGACTAATATCAAACAAGACTAAACAGCATTATTTATTGATTTTATAGGTGCATTACATATTCATAGAACATTTGTAATCCCATAAATATTTACTTTTTATATATTTAGCAAATGAATGGTTAAATACAAATTGTTGTTTCAGTTAACAGCTAAGATAACTATCGCTTAAAGTTAGCTAAGTAAATTACAATAGATAGATTAGCTTGCAAGTAATACTAGTTACATAGTTAGTATAGCGTAAGTCAGCTTAGCCACTAATATTAGTTACTAAATTAACTGATAACTAAATAGCTAGCAAAAAAATTAGTACTGGAGAATAAACACCTTATTTTTGGTCCCACCCAAAATTGTTGAAAAAAAAAATAAATAAAAAAAAATCACAGCTAGTTCTTATCAGCTATCTAGCTACGTAACTACCATTAATCAAAACATCAGCTTTTATTTACCTAAATGATCTTCATGTTTCATAAAGCTGTAAACTGTCATTTTGTAGCTAATTTTTTCATATTTTAAATAATGTTGTCCAATTAAAAACATTTTTTTGGTGTGAGCTAGCCAGCTACTGTTAAATTGGGGGGGGGGGGGTTAAGCCTTGCTATGACCTTAACAATGCAGCAAAAGTTGTATTTTGTGTTCATTTGCAACTCCTGAAAGTCTAGAGTCTTAAATGTCCTGCCAAATTTGTCTCCAAGACTCGTTTGTAATCCCCATCAGTGCCTGTCTTGGTAAAAAAAAAAAATGGCATAAACAGACAGGAGAGGAATAATACATATTTCAGTAGAGTCATTTGTCCAGAGCACCCTTATGTAAATCAGTGGGAAATGGCATCAGGCTTGTCCACGCAAGTTAAATGCTTGTGTGTAAAATGATTCTGCCCTGATGTGCAGCGTTGCATCAATGTGACTGATTTAACCAGACTTCCAGCAGCCCCATGAAATCATCTTATCTCTGCACATCTGGCCTTTCTAACAAAGTGACTCACCGAGGAGGGCCCTATGCTGCAGATACTGACCCTAAAGCCATGCACGGAATCTCTGACAGCTGTGGTCACACTATTTCAGAGCTTAGTTAGATTATTTCATAGGGCCACTTTCTCATCAAGACATAAAAGACATCCAAAAAGGAAGATGGAGGAGTCAGCTTTTTGAGGCAGCAGAATCCTGCGCTTGCTGTCAGGACCAGATCATGATGTTTTACGCTCATGGTCTCTGCAATTCTTTCCTATAACCAGCCCCAAAGCCTCAGCCCATCTGCACAAAACCATTTTTTTTCTCTACATACTCAGACATGAAGGAGTGGCAAAGAAAAGAATCTGGCATCAATCGATGCATAAACATAAAAATTTATGCCAGTCAGGCAATTATATATGCCTTTTGGACAGCCACTCAATTCAGTTTTATCTGTACGGCACTTTTAACAATAGACATTGTCATAAAGCAGCTTTACAGAAAATTTGGATGTGGATTTAGGTCCCTAAGATGAGGAAGAGATGAGAAAGAATCCTTGAATAGGAACCATCTTCTGGGCGACACCAGATAGTGGGATTAAAGATCATTATTCTTTACAGTTTTATACTATAAAGTCAAACAGTACTAAATACAGTATGAGGATATTGTGAATAATAGGCCTGGGATAATCACAGTTAAAGTCTTCATGATTAGAACTGTATCTAAGAAGTGCTGCTGTAAAGTATGCAGGTGAGATTATTCCTTGAAGCAAGGGTAAGACTCTTTTGAGGAGATGCAAATCTATAGGGCATCCAAGTGGGACCATCCACAAAAGCTAGTCACAAATTAGATTTTTGGGGCCCTTTTTAGGAAACGGTGACTGCGTGTTGGTATTTTTCTACTCTCGTATGTATCTTAAAAAAAAAAATCAATGAAACTAAAATGCCTCATACTGTACTCGCACTTTGTCACTTATATTGTGCATTATATGTCACATAAATAGCGCTTAGCAAAGCATTATTTTGAAGCAAACTTGATCATAATCAGGCAAAAAGGGAGATTTGGAATGACATCAGACTACGCATAAACCTGAAGTGTGCTGAGAGCTACACAATGCTGTTGCTTGTCTACATTACAGAATATGAGTTTGACCTACCCAAACAAAGATGTGTTTAATAGGCCAAACTTGAGATAAAGATGGGTGGAAACCAGATAAGTATGTGAGGCAATAGATTGGCTCAGAGGTCTTCAGTCTTATCCAGAAAGGGCCAGTGTGGCTGCAGGCTCACTTTCACTTGTTTAATCAGTTCTTCTTAGTCTCCAGTCAACTATCAAGTGTGCCTCCAATTTGGCTGTAATGAAAGCCTGCAGCCACACCGGTCCTTTGCAGATAAGAGTGAAGACCCCTGGATTGGCTCCAAGGACTGAGTAGTAAATCCTGGACCCCTGGACAGAAACCTACGCAAGGACCCCTCCCCATGAACCGCCATGCCCCACTCAGTGCGCATTACTACATGAGTATTTGAGTACCACCAAACCATCAAAATTCCAGCTCTTTCACAAAGTCCAACTCAATGACCTGCAGTGACGCAATGTTGAGTCTTCTTTGGCCCATTTTAGTTTGGAGATTTTAATCCAACAGATTAGGGAAAATGAACCTGCACACTCAATGTAGTTTTATAGTTATCCATGTTTCAGCTTATTCAGCTCCAGTTACAAACAGCCAGCACCTAATTGACCTCTCAGTGGTTACAAATTTAGACCTACATACCAATAACATTTCCAGATTTATCACATTACATATTCTGTGAGTTTCTATTCATTGGCTCATATGCGTCTCACCATAATGGCCTAATCATTCCCTTCAAATCTATGTTTGTCGAAGGCTCTCTAATAGACTCGGTCAGTAAACCGTCCCTTATTGGCTTGGGAACACCATCAAGGTTAAGAAGACACAGGCGACAAAAACTCGCATATTCAGCAGGGATCTGTGATTACTGCATGATAGCTGTATCTAGTGCAGGAAGATCTTGTTTTATTAATTCTCTCTCATGATGTCCCAGTTGCACCTGTCTTGACAGGGTGGAGCTGTTTGGCTCAGAGCTTTCTCTAAATCCACCAGAGTTTTTCCAGGAATACACTGAGTGTAATGATGGTCCCCATAGGGCCTGAGCTGCTCAGCGGCGCCTGGTGCTGCTGAGAGATAAGTGACAACAAAAGCGCTTGTATGACCATTAATTAAGGAGTTGGGGGAGAGAAATTGACATCCCAGGGACCTACACTGGACAGACTACCCTCATTCAGCCATAATGTAATGACTGTTTATGTCCCAAACCTATAGGGAGCTCATTTTGAAGTTACTGTTTGAGGAATAGTGGCATATTATGGGCCTGAAGATAAGATTGTAACCCATTAATTCTACTGCAATTGCTACAGACATAGTGGCTTTGATGCTTATCTTAACAGCCTAAATAAGGAAAGCAGGTGTGAATAATACATGACTTTTGTGATTATCATAATCACAACACTTCTTCCCAAGAGTGTTCTGATTTCAGAAACCATGTTTGGAAGCATATAAGGTCTGAAATCATGTCTACACACAACAGCAAAATTTATCTTTAATCAGCTAGAGATTAATGATGGACATGGTATTTCCTATTAAAGAAAAACCCCACCTTGAAACATTAAATGTGATTACATTAAAACATTTGTCATGTTTAAGTGACTCCGATGCCAAGTTGTTGGCTGGTGCGATTTTCTCAAACATAAGGGACTGCAATCAGGTTTTACAGTCATCTCTTAAAAACAAAAATATTCAAGAGCTTCTTTTCTCACTCACCCTTTTGCAGCTACATTCAATGTCATATTAATGAGAAATCCAACGTGGTAGTTTGTTGGAGACTCAAAGTTCCAAAAGGCAATGTAGCCATATGATGCAAGCAGGTAGCAAACTGTCGACCAAAGTGAAAATAGACCAACATGTTGATGAAAGAGGTTTAAACTAAAAAAAAAAAAAATAAAAAAAATAAAAAAAAAAAAGTCGACTCAATTTAATTATAAAAAAACAAATTGCACCAGTGAACTGATAATAAATACTGATAGTCAAGTAGTTCAGGGTGGAAGTTTCCTTTAAGATAGGTCTTTAACAATAAAAGAAAACTCATTTCCATATCTTTTAAATTAATCTGTGAGGTTTTTGAAATTTGGGTCACGATAGACAGATTACTGCGAAGTCACTCTCACTTCTCATTCAAAATTGCTTCTGAAACATGATTCAAGGATGTGGAACTTCAATTGTAGATTGTAGATGACAGATACTTGGCTCAGAGTTTCTAGCAGTTCTAAAGCACTACTGAGAATGTGGTTCTGTAGACAGCTTGGAGGCTTGGCATGCCAACAGATCTCTTGGATCGCTTCTCTCCAAAAACATTCAGCACACGCTCTGTAGCTGATGATAAACTTGGACTTCAAAAGAGACCACTCATCAACATTTCATCTAAAAAGTTGACGGGGGGAGCAGGAGGGCCAACTGAATTGCATTCCTCTTTTGCAAAAATCATATCAAAGAAGAAAAAGAGCATGGATACTGCTTCACGAATAGTGCATGACTCCAGGCCTGTGAGAAGGTGCTATTCTTTTGCAGGAGAATCTGACTTACAAAACCAGGAAGGAAAAGGTTCCAGAACAATCAGAAACACTCTTGCTTACATGCTTACACGCCTGAGGCAAGACAATGGCACCACAGCATCTAAACTCCTGGAAAATGATGCTAATCACATTAAATATCCGTTAAACACTGGATATAAAACCCTTAGAGACATGTTGAATGTGGCAGTCATGGTCGAGCAGACAAATATAAGCTCCCTACTGTTGACACATATCATTCAACTCAGGGCTTGGTGACAAGCTGATCCGTTGGATCAGGGAGTAATTCACACTCGGCAAGATGGCAGGGCCCCAGAACCATTTTAGAAACACAGCGTTTCTATTTAACACAGTTGCAGTGCATGAAATTACCCTTAAAATATGACAGCTCCATTATTTTCACTCCACTCAGGAATCTGAGTATTTCATGGAAATTTTACTCCGTGGAGTACTGTCAAATTGTCGAAAGCTGCTTCACTAGTACGTCACTGGGTCTGAGAAAATCCATTGGATGCTGCTATGGCTGAATTCTGGCAAACAGCAGGAAAAAAGAAAAAAGCCAAAAGAAATCTGGTTTTAGCCAAAATTGGGTTTTTCTGCCTATAACATCCTTCAACACTAAGAAATATTTTTCACCAAAACAACATGGAAATATTTTTTATTTACTTTTTAACCTTGCTTAGGATATCTTCCTGAAAAGATCATGCTGGTAAGAGCCAGATTAACAAACCTGGTGGTCTAAAACCCTTCTTGCTAAGTGTGTTTTTCTCACACAGTGACTATCATGCTTTCATCAGGTTGTTGGATAGCTACATGCCATAGCTGAATGGACATATGCTCAATAAATTCAGCTTCTAATCAAATACTGAATGGCAAAATGTCCATGATGCTCTAGTGTCATCATCAGAATGATATCTTTAAATGAGATTCACTCCCGTTTTTCATTTCTGGGTGCAACCAAAACTTCAGAATACTAGAACTATACTTGCGGTTGAGGTACATGTATTTAAGAAAGAAAAAAAAAAACCACACCAGTTCAGGAAAGTCTGCAGGAGTAATCTGTACATAGTGTAAAATGTCAAAATTTCACCATCCACCATCTCAGGCAGCCACATCTATACAAGAATACGACTTTAATACTTTTTAAAAAGCCTATAGTAAAGGAGGGGAAAAAAAGCTCACAAATCAGCTAGGGTACTGAGTGTCAAAACCAAACCAAAGTGCTTTGTAGTAATCACATCAGCTGTGAGTTTGGTGAACTTTGAAGTGAAATAAATAAAAAGTCGGTGTTCATCAGTCATCTTTTATACAGGGAGAGTAGTGGTCATGTGAGGGCTGAGCAATTGATTTGACCCTAATAAGGAAAGACCAAAAAGGTAAACCTCAGAGTTTCAGAAGCAGGTGGTGTTGGACAGAGTGTGGACAGAAGGTCCGGGAAGGCTGGAGGCAGCAGCAAATCAGAAGAAAACAAGTACAAGGGCAGCACTGAGGCACAATTATAGATGCCATGCTTCATTAGGCCTAACACAGATGCATATGTCCACGTTGGTCCTGACTTCAAATGATCTCCATCACAGCTACACAAGAGACAGAGGACATGCAGTACCCAGACAAGGCCTTTGTAACACTTCAACCCATATAATACTGTCATCATATAAAAACTTATACAGTCATAATAGAAATCAGACTAATTATTATTAGTACTAGTATAATATTGCAATGACTAATTAGTAAAAATCATACTTGCACCCTTATTGAATATTCAAAAGGAATCAGTTGCATTAGATTTGAATTTTTTTCATAAGGCATAATTTAACCAGCTAAGAAAAACTAGCTTGTTGAATTATATTTCACTAACGAGGTTATACAACTTTTCAATAACAGAGGTAAAATAAAGCTTATGGAAAGGTCTAGCATATGAACTGAGCCAATATTGGTTTAATCATTTACACGTAATTAACTGTGCAGGGAGTTTATACATAAATATTTAAAAGAGATTAAACAAATGCAATCAGTCTATACAGATTTACTTAACTTTCTCAAATAGCTAATCAATTCAGCTGTTTTCATTCTTAATGAAGCATTCTTGAATAATGAGTGCCACAATTCATAAGTATGTAGTAGATCCTGTTGTACACACAGATTATTGTGCAGCCTTTTGCCAATGGAGAGACACAATGAAACTCTCACTGTCAGGATGTATGGAGTACACACATTCTTGCCTCCAAATGGAAAGGACTGAAAAGAGTGCTTTTCATAGGCAGTGAACATATCTGCATTACCTGCTTTTAAATTCAATGAGAAAATGTTCCAGTTCTTGTACCTTTCTATTTACAGACTCCTGCCCCTTGGAACTGAACTTAAGTAGAAATGACATTTCTTGTAAAGAGGTAATTGTTCTTATGCTCATAAATGTCAGGTTAGATTGCTCTGTTTTTAAGCAACGTCACTAGCATTATTGATTAAACAGAGCGGCCGTTTTTAAGGTCTCACTTTTTCTTATATGGTTAAACCTGCAATTAACTCTTTGTTGTTGTTTTCTTAATTGTCAAATCAATGCAGTATTGCTTGTATGCAAAAAAGCTGGAGATATTTTGGGTGAAATAATAATAATAAATAGAATGGAAATTTGTACATTAAGTTGTACAAGAACCTTAAATTGTATTTTTGCTATCATTCTGTCCATCGGTTTGCATTCTAAACTACAAATGGGTGACAAATTTAGGAACAGGAGATATTTATGCTTGATCCTTATACATTATTTTCCTTCTCAGAAAACATGGAGACCATCTTCAAGGTTTCGAGGCACCTTTGGCATCACATAAGAGCCATGACACAAAGACGATATGCTCAGAATGACAACAGAACCAACCACCTTAAAAATAAATAAATACATTTAGTGAATAAAATACTATTGACAATTATATGAACAAAATCTAATCATGTTTTCTTCTGTGTAACAGTGAAAAGCTCACATATTAGTTGTGGAACAGAGATAATAGCCAATATCTGTGTCTAAGGTGCTGTGTGATTAGGTTTATATTAGTGATATAAGGGGGCAGGATGGGTCTCCTTCCAAATGAGACTAAAGATTTCGTGACGGACAGATAAGGAGGGGCGGAAGCAGAAGAATGGGTGTGTGAATGGGCAGGCAAAAACGGTGATTAGAGAGTATCGATCAGTTGGGCAGGCTGCAGAGATTAGTATGGTGACTCATTCAGGGTCATTCCCCCGAGGCCGAAGATGATTAGTCTGTCTGCAATTTAGAGGACACAGTGATCAAATGATGTGTCCAATACAAACTCTCTGAATAAAAGCTACTAGTCTGAGGTTTTCGGCATCAATAAGCCATTTGAGGAGTACAATTAAGACAGAAATGAAGAAATCACAATCCACTAGACACCATTAACAATACTAATAATATGTAATACTGGCTTTTGGTTTTTGTTGGAAACTAAAGCAGGGAGACCCCAGAATTAGGCTAGGTTTATCCTCTTACCATGAGCTCAGTGTGATAATGGGCCAAAAACTAAGATTATGATCTTAGCTTCAACAGATGGCATCAGGGATGATTACACAACTGAAAAACAGACTGGAGTGTTTTATCAAAAAGTGAGGGATTTCATCATGTCAGTCTTTCTAAAGACACATACAACCATAATGCTTCCCCCCAAAAGGCATACTGTTAAATAATCATAAACAAATCTGTGGGGTATTTTGTGGCATGCTTGAATCTAGTCCACACTGACAAATTTGCCAACATCATTGAGTTCATGCATAATCCGACGTGTCAATAATGAGCTCCAGGTCTATTGAGCACCTAATTGACACCTAATGAGTTGCATTTACATGCCTCAGTTCTCTGACCTCACAATCCCCTGTGCAAAATGGCCAAACTCTTAATCCCCCCCTAACAGATGCTTAGCCAGCTGACCACCCAGCATCCCTGCTTCCCCATTCCCTCATCAACCCTCCCTCCCCGCCCCCCCAAAAAAACCCAAACTTCCCCCATTGAAACATGTTTTATGCCAAACTCTAATTATACCTACTCTCCAAATCCCCTTCCAACACCAGATTGGAGCATCAGGACATATGTCCTGGGTTTTCTCATTTTCTGAGGCCAAGTGAAGAGAGAGGAAAAAAATTGGCCTGGGGCATAACATTAAGACATATCAGTTAAAATGATAAATGAAGGGATTAAGGGATATGTAAATAAAGGTGATGAAAAGAACAGAAAGGAGTATTTTTAGTGCCTCCTTTTCATTATTTGACTTGGCTGACAAATGGTAAGAGTGTTCTGTTTGGACAAGCATGTGTTTTCGCATAGATTTATTACGCATTCTTCTGCCATATCCATTACAGTAACCAGGCATTTTGCATTTCGTCGTGATCAACTTCGTCACCCAGAATACAATTAAAAGATAAACCAGAGAAGTAGTTAGTTTTAGCAGAAGGGTAAAAGATATGAAAACCTCTTGCTCAATGCCTTTTTTCAATTACATCTTAAAGCCTCAGCTAAACAACATTACTGCAGTCCATGTTTGGGATGCGGCTCTTGCCCAAGATCAATAGACAAAATGAGACAAGTGTCAGGTTGGAAATCTAAATCCAGGAACCATTGACTCATCTAGGAGGATGAGCTATGCAGGCCCATTTTTCACTGGGCTGGACTTGATACTGTCTGGTCAGCAGCAGCAGATGGATGAATTTTTTTCCAGGCTAATAAACAAAGCAGGAGGCATGGTGGCGCAGTGGGTAGCATAGCCACCTCACAGCCCCAGGATCCTTGGTTTGTTATTACTCTGTTACTGCAGAGTTTTGCAATTTCTCCCTGTGTCCACGTGGGTTTCCTCCAGGTTCTCCAGTTTCATCCCACCTCCCAAAAATTAAACTGCCCCTAGATGTGAATGCATGTGTGAATGGTGCCTTGCGATGGACTGGCATCCCAGAGAGAGTGTATTCCCACATCATGCTCAGCCGTAACACCTGACATACTCCCCAGTTAAACCGTAAAGCATTGCAGAGGGGCGGAAGCCACTTGGGCAACCCAAACTGCCAGGTGCCTTCGGTCTTCAGAGACAGGAAAGTCAACAAGCTGTGCTTCTCCACTCTGAAAAACACTAATCTTGCCAAGTCACCAGCAACACAGTTAGGCTCAAGACGCATCACGGAGGGCCAGAAGCCACAGGGGCAACCCACACAGCGAGCTACCTCCAGTCTTTAGAGATAGGAACGACACCAAGCTGTACTCCTCAACTGTCTAGTCTTGAGTCTAGATGAGAGACACAATATTTCCAATTGCTAAGCCATCAGCAACAAAGCAAGGCTAAAGATACATCATGGAGGGCCGAAAGCCACTGGTGTTAACCCACACTGCTAGCTATGGCTGGTAGGAATGACACCAAGTCTTGAGTCTGGCTGAGAGCAGTAAAATTACCAATTATCAAGCCATCAGCTACACGGCAAGGCTCAAGATGTCCCCGTGCATCCCAGCTCCTAAGGTAACACCACAACTTCGACTCCTCTGAGGGACGTAGTGAGACTGCTGGTCCCTTGAAATCATCATCATCAGCTTATCAGCTGTAGAGACAGCCCTCATTACTGCCTCTTATTAATTACCATACAGGCATCAAAAAATGTCCCTTGGTTATAGATGAAGTAAGGCTGCTGTTGCCAGCTGGCCTAGGGCCTAGCATGACCAATGACATTGAGCCCAATCTCTCCAAAGCTGACTTCTTTAAAACCTCTTTCCTCCTAGCACATGGGGCATCACTCTTTTGAGCGGATCCTCTCACTGCCATTATGAAAGCTGCCTGAGCTCAATTGTGCAGCGAGAAAGCAAGCCGAGTAAGGGCTTATGACGATGTCTGGGGATTGAAGCATGACCCTTTGTCTGTGAGGCCATGGGAAGGAAATCAAATGGGCTTCTGATGGAGGGGATTGGGAATTGCTTGGAGGCATTTGTACCCAGTGACACAAACTGTGTCGATCAATACATCAGACACACATTTTACCTATGGGAGGCACTGCCATTTTTAAAGACTTTCAGCTGTATAAGAAAGGAACTTCTATACACTTTGTACATAGTACATAAAATGAACAATGCTAAATGGCTACAGAACTCAAGAGCGGGTATTAATAATATCCGGTAGCAGAAATGTGTTCTTGTGACAGCACTGACAAATGTAAACGTTCTTAGAACCAGTAGATGAAATTAGTCATTTGTCCATTGAGTCACTCACAATTTTTATTTTTGCTTCTTAGTTTGCCAGCGTAGTCATTAATGCACAAATATGACAGATTTATTGATAATCATTTCAATTCTTGCAATTGAGGCTTGGCTGAAACTTCTTGGCAGATTATTTGAAATACGAGGTGTGTCCATTAACTAAAGCAGTTTGCAGTACTGGTTGTTCTGACTTTCTCAGATTGTGTGCTGCCAATTTTTTGCTCATAAAACAAACACTTCTGTTTCATTCAGTGGAATTCTGCAATGTTTCTGCAATACTGGCATCACTCCAACATGGCGCTATATCATAATCAGTACAATGCAACTGAAAAAAAATGCTGCTGAAGCTTGTGCACTGAGGTCAGTCATCAAACTGGTGAATCTTTTTTTTTTTTTGCACCAAAGCACATCTGTATAGTTTTTTTTTTTTTTTGCAAGGTTCCTAAAGTACATTTTATTAATTACCTTTTTACCTTGTTTCTCCTCATTTTCTTTCCTTCTCTTGTTTCTCTCTGTCTCTTAGGAGTGCCTTCAGTAGAGCATGAAAATGTGACTATAAATAGAGCATATATATATATATATATATATATATATATATATATGCTCTATTTTGAATAACTTGAAAAATCACAGAGTTTGTTTAAAAAAAAAATAAAAATAAAAAAAGAGAAAGAACTGCTGTCTCAGGTGGGTCAATTTTAATAATAATTAACATGACATTAGGTCATTTTCCATTTTTAGTACAGAGTACAAACATATCCAACCCCCCTCCTGACATTCAACAAAGCCAGGAACAACCTACCTAACAGATACTAATGTTGTCTGAGATCATGGCGAGTCTGAAGGACAGGGTCAAAAAGGCAGGAATAAGGGAGAAGTAAATAGAGAGATACAAAGAGACAGCTCATGAACAAGACAAAAATATCATAATTAATTTTGTTTTTATTTTTTCTGAATAACCCGTGCTATCTTGCATTTACGCAGATGGCTCTTAGTGAAGGGAAAGAAGACAATAATGAGAATGGTGTGGACTGTTGATGGAAGAAAAATAGCACTGAAATTACTGTTTGCAATGTCTGGAGCTGTCCAAAGTGAGGGGATGTTTATGAAAACCACTCTCTCTGCAAGCCATGCACACCATAAAAGTTATTCGAGCTTGCAATCCTGGGGGGAAAAAAATATATATTCATCATGACTGTTTCTAACCCAAATCTAGCAGTTAAAACAAAAATCTTTGCTTTGGTCCATCAAGAAAATTACACTAGTTTAGTTCAATATACTAAAGTGCTCCTGTAAATCTATTTATATGACAATTTTCTAAATCAATCACAGCACTAATGGCTCGGAGTAAAGCTGTGGCTTTCGTCAGGATACTGCCAAAGCACGTGACTCGGAGCCACATGACTCCCAAGTGCAGTAACACAGCCAAAAAGCTTCGCTGTTTAGTCAGCCAGCAAGTGAATCATGAACACAACAATTCACTGCAGTCTTACAAGATTTACTCCAAGTTTGTTAAAAGTACAGGGAGCAGGCACAACGTTTCCAGCATGCTGAACTGAACAGAGCACCGAGAAGCCCGCTGCGCCTCTCTGACCTCGAAGACCTGCACTGTGACCTTACAGGTTACAATATTTCAAAGGCAAACAGAGTCAGAGGAGAGCTAGGCCGAAGGGTCCTCTGACGCCTTGCTCTAATGGTACCACAGCTCTCTCAAAACCCCCAACTTCCTGTTTACAGAGGGAGCCACGACCCGGCTCTGACAGGAATAAACCTTCTATTGTTCCAAGCATGTCTTGGGACGGTGCTATTCTTTGTTTATTGTCTCCCTGTGGACATCTGAGAACAAGCAGGATGATGGCATAATACATGATGTAAGGAAAAAATACAACAGGGTGTGCTGTTAAAGGAAACTAATCAAGGACAGGGTGGTGTGATTAAGCATAGTTACTGTTACCATCTCAAAGTCGTTTGCTTTCCAGAATGTCCTGAACTGTTCCATTTTTCTTATACCACAGCAAACTGTATTAACTAAAGAAAGACAGGTCATACTTTTATCCATTTATAGTTATCCATTTAATCCATTTAATGTGGAACATTTGCAAAACAAGTTCCAGCCATCACTTCCACTCAGCAGCCTCTCTCTCTCTTTCTCTCTCTCAAAGTTAATAAGATAAAAAAAAAAAAATGCAGCTTGTCATCTCACAGAGAAATGGCAAATCCTGAAGATTCTCCCATGGTTACAAAGCACTGACACTGGAGACTCCTTCCAAAAATGCTTATAGAAAGCATCAACAACTACACATCGTTTTCTAATCAGCTTGTAGACCTCCTGCCATACAAGTCCCTCTATAAGTTGTTGCTATAGAAATGATGACCTATTAGAAAGTGCAGATTAATAGAAACCATTCTCTTGCATAGAATTCATCAACACCTTCTGACCGATCGATTGAGCATTCAGTTGCACTGTTAGGAGAAGGGGGGGGGGGGGGGGAGACAATGGCTCCTCATGTTCAATTTAATTGCTTTTATTTACAAGCTCTGTACATGCATTCTTTAAAAGACAGGGATAAAACTGAGTGGTATTCTGAAGCCCTTCATGAGCACCATAATGAAGCTTCTCCCAATTAAAGTAACAGCCTCCCGACAGGCTGTAATTAGCATTTTTGGTTCGTCATTCATTACATGAGGACCACCAAGGAATCTCACCATCCAGGGAAAACTTTATTGTGGTATTGACAAAGAGCTGGCCAGCCCACAGCATGACAAACACAGCAGTATAGCAGCAATCAATAGGCTGGGTACACTGTGACAATTATTCCAGCACACACACTCTCTCTCTCTCTCTCTCTCTCTCTCTCTCACACACCAATCAGCATCACAGAAGACAACAGTGCATATCTAGGTTATGACAGAAACCAAAAAAAAAAAAAAAAAAAAAAAAAACCACAGCCAGCTCAAAAAGCATTCCTGTCATGCTGTAACGTGGCCAGTTCTTATCAACCATAGAAACTTCCAGAAACCACCCAGAGAGATGAGCACCCGCTGAGGCATGCGTGGAAAAGCGGCCTTGAAATCGGGTCAGATTAATATGACGTGAATAATGCCTGCACCACAAAAGGTGAAAAGGAAGACCCCAAAAAAAAAACAACAAAAAAAAAAAACCCTCCCTAGCACATGGAGAGCCTTTTGTTTGAAACGGCTTCTCCAGAAATACATCCGCAACACCCGTCCACACAAATTCCAGCTCTTCCTGAGTGCCACTGTCTCTGTCCACCACCTGTTGGAGGTCCTGCCAGATTCTTCTGCTCGCCTGCGCAAGTCATTACCGGAGAGCTTCGTACTCTGGTCCAAACAAACGAGGCATGAAGCACAGTTTGTATGATGGGACTGCATGCGCTATTAAATGAGGCATTATATTGATTTCTGGCATATTAATGGGACAGACATGCTGTAGAGCAAGAAAGTAACGAAAACAAAAATGTGCTGCCTGGAAAGTTTACTAGACATTGGAGGGGGGGGGGGGGGGGGGACAGGGCAGAAAAACAAAACAAAAGCAAACACGCCCACCAAAATAAAAATAACCAGACCCAAATAAAAACTT